>JAEQBH010008304.1:0-181297 GCA_016808115.1 Tetrastigma voinierianum | reverse complement strand
TCAAATTATCCTTTAGTTCCCATCACGCATCTGAAAGTACACGGGAGGGATCTAGGAATGTGATTTCATGAGCATGGATACACGTGAAACACATTATGAACCTGGGATAACTCGAGAAGTTCTAATCTAAGGCGCATCGGGTCCCACTCGAAATAATCTCATATGGCCCTATGTATCCGGGCCTCGCCTTCCCGCGGCCTTCCAAATCCGAGGACACCTTTCCAAGGGAAACTTCGAGGAAGACCCCATCGCCACATTAAATCGTAGATCTACTGCGTTTGTCCCAAGATAACTTTTCCGGTCTGGTCCCTGGCTATCTCGAGTCCCGGGGTCTCATTAACCGGATCTTATCTAAGGTAATTGGTAATGAACTCCTGGGCCTATCGGGCCCCTCTCCATCCATCCCAAGATACGAGTATACGACACTTTCTCGCCATACAAATGCCTCCAAATGGAGCTTGCGCCTTGTATACCGATTGATAACCCGTTGTTGTGTGTGAACTCCATCGTAGATAAATGCATATCCTAGCTTCCCCTTAAACTTTATCACTATGTTTACAGCATATCCTCTAACGTCCGAATAGTTCTCTTCCGATCGAATTTACTCGCCTGAGGATGGAAAGCGCATATAAGTAAAGGTGCAATCGAGTTCCCATGGCATCCTTCGTGAACCGACCAAAACTGATGTAATATGGTGGCTTCGGTCTCGGTATCATCACATATAGAACACCATGTGACCCAACTATCATATAATCGGGCTAACTTGGTTCAATGTCATCATTACTAATCGGGAGAAAATGCGCGATTTCAAGTAGTCTATCCATTATCACCTATGTGGCATCGTGTTATTCCCCAGTTCTCAAGCCCGCAGAACAACATCCATATTCCTTATCCCACTTCCATACGTGAACCCAAGGCCGTATCTTCCCGTTGGCTTCTCCGTGCTCTCGCTTTACCCCGCCGACAGTTAGGCATCCGGATACGAAATCGCACTTCTCATGCCCTTCCACCACAATGCTCCGTAGCATGATACATTTTGGTGCTACCAGTGGTGCATGGCATAAGGCCAAGGAGCGAGCCTCTTTCCAGATTTCCCTTTTAGTTCACCTATTTCCTGTGCATATCACATTCGACTCCTCTAACTATTACGCCTATTTGTCTCCGATCCGAACTTTGTTTCCTACCACCCTCAATCTCTCGCCTCAACTTAATCATCTCGAAACCCGGCTCTCGACCCTTCCTTGATCCGATCCAAGAGAAGAGGACTAACATAAAATGATGCCAACAAAGGTCCCTATATCGCCTACCGCAATCAACCCCAAAGATCTCAACTCTATCACTTAGAGATATACCATCCGTAATAAGTATAGAACCTCCATTTCCCGCTTAAAGCATCGACCACTACATCGGGCCTCCCCATAAGGCGGTACTCCCATCGTGCAATCATAATCCTTAATCAACTCCAAGCAACCACCTACAATATGCCTTTGTTGGTCTCCGAAAGTAAGATATAATGTATAGTCTCGACACTCGGCAGATTATCTGACAGAACATAGATGCAATAACTCCAGATTCTTGGGGCGTCATCGCTATAGTTCTAAATCAAGGCGGGCTCCGTAGTTCGCTCGTGCTTTAACCGGGACGGAAGCATAAGCTATCATCACTACCATCCCGATCAAACACACCCTAACCTCGTCTCGCACTACCATATACCACATAATCGTCCTTTCCCGACCCGGCAGGCACACTGAGCCGGCCGTCAATCTCTGCCCCGCCCTCAAACTATGCCGCGTGCATCCGACCACCGACTCCTCTCGATCCTTCAATAGATCGGGCTCAACGGCTGCCATCTCGAAAATCCCTCAACAAATTTCCCAGGCCAACCTCGCCAATCCAAGGAAATCGGCGAACTTTAGAACATTTCAGGCGGGCGCTTCAGCTCACTATAGCTTCGATCTTTCGAGATCCACACTAATACCTTGCCGAAATGATACTAACCCAAGAGTTTACTTATTCAACCAAACTCGGCACTTACTAAACTTAGCGTATAACCGACTTCTCTAAGAATCGCACACGTCCGAGATGCCTCGCATGTTCCGCTGAACTCGCTCAGTACATTAGAATGCAAGCCAACAAATGAATACGATCACAAATTTATCTAAATATTTCCGATCGAATACCCCGTTCATCAAATCCATGAACGCACTAAAGTATTATTAACTAATGGTACCATTTGCTAGGAACCGTAGTGAATCGTGATTCGTCCCGGGGGCTGCGCCTGAAACATCATTCTCCCGACCAAGTGATGGTGTACCGACCTAGGTCAATCTTAGAATATACCGAGATCCTTGCAATTGGTCAAATAGCTCATCTATACGAGTGGGCGGATAATCGGCTGCATTGTCACCCGATTCGCCTGTCTATTGTCTATACACAACCGTGTAAGCTTCTCCATCTTTCTTCTTTACGAAGAGAACTCGGAGCTCCTACGGTGAGGTACATAGGGTCTGATGGCCCTTGCTTAGCAATTCCTCCAATTGTGCCTTCAATTCTTTCAACTCGCCGCGCCATTCGTACGGAGGAATGGATATCGCCTGGCCCCTCGAACTAGTTCAATAACGAACTCAATTTCTCTATCCCGGTAAACTCAAAATATAACTGGAAAGACATTCGGGAACTCTTTGACTATGGGGATGTCTTTCCACCGCCCCTCTTGCCTCCTATCCATTACAAATGCCAAATAACCCCGTAACCTTCCGGGGCTACTTCAGGCTACTGCGGAATTAATGAGACTGTGGGCAATCTCTCTTCTCGATTCCTCGAATATCACGCCTCGGGCTCCTCTGTCGAACCAATCTTACTTCCTTCTTATATAGCACCCAAGGTGGCTCTATGCCCGGATAACCAAATTCATACCCAAGATTATATCGAAATCATGATGGCTCTAACACTCATCAAGTTTGTTGGAAAATCCTTATTCCTGATCACCACTCGCTACTTGTGAACTATCCTTTCCGATATCATAAGATCCCCTATCAGGGGTACGTAAAACCACCACATACCTAATTCATCTATAGCCGGACTCTATCCAGCCTCTCGCTGAATGGTACCGAAATAAACAATGAGTGGCTCTGGTCCACCACATATGCATCATGATTGAAACTCGAAATCATACTAGTGAATCAATGCCCTCGTGGGATGTGACCGCTCCCCTGCGGTGATCAGAATATTCGAAAGCCTCGAGCACGAAAGTGCATAACTTCCAATCCGCAATCGAGGTAATCGCTCTCGCCTCCCGCAGACCCCTACTCGCGACCTCCTACCGTGTGTCAGGATCGCCACCTTGCCCGAATCCACCCCTACCAAATCACTGACCGGGACCACTGTGCCTGGGTAGATGCAAGCATCGCACTCACCCTCGCAGGTCTCCGCAGCTACTAACTCCGGACGGGCCCTGATAAAGTGACCTTCCCGCCCGCAATGGAAACATCCTCAATATATTCATCCCGCACTCTCCGAAAGATGCCTCCTCCGACATGTAAGTACAACGGAAAATATGATCTTGAGATCTACCACCTCCGCCGCTGTGATTGAATGATCCCCTCGCTAGATGTCGCCCGTCCCGAGACTCTACCACGGCCCACTTCTTTCCTTTCTTCTACTGCATCGATTGCGCCCGGGTCGGGACTAGTGCTAAGAGCACCTTCTTTTTATCGTCTCAAGCTGCCCCCGAGTTAGAACTAACCGTCCTTTCTACCTTTAGTGCAACTTAAACCCTTTCAGGCAATTGTCATTGCTTTACTTAAAAGTTTCGAAAAACTTTCAACCATTTGCTCGCTTTTTGCCGTGTCCCAAACACTGAAAACTTGTGTATCTACCGCGGCCGGGAAGAACCTCGTGTCCACGCTCACCTTTTTTCCAGCACTGCAGGTGGAAAGACCTCATACATCACCATATAATGTATAGAACACTAACCCTATCTTTAACCATAGCTTCCTGGTCGCATTATCATCATAAGTGCCTTATTCTAACCCAGAGCACGTCAATACGCCTCTACTCTTCCTGAGACTCCCGTGTTCGATGTGGTAGTTACCAGAACAATCTATATAATCAACATCAGCCAAGGTACCGCCCCTGGCTCGCGGTCTCGACGGTTCCCATCAAATGATCTCATCAGCTATCTTTCGATCTAAGGGTGTCTGAAGGCGATTCTCCTGCAGCCTTAAGCAAGTCCAGACTCCACTTACGACTCGCCCAGATATAAACGTCATGAATTTCAAGGTAAAAAATTAAGTGACACTTTTCAATATTTTGACACAGTAAGGATTTAAAACAAATGGTAGGTTGCAATAGGAAAATCATTATATAAAAACAATTCTATAGGATATACAGCGGAAAATGCGCGAAAAAAAGGCGAACTATCGCTCTAAACCTCCGGGCGTGGATACTTAACTCATTGCACTTCTTCCAGTGATGAGAAATTGGGCCGTAAGAACTCCACAAGAACCTCCCCACAAGCTCGCCGATCGACAAGTTACCATGGTTAAGCACAAACACTTTAACCTATTAAAACGTGGCGAGTGTAAATTTTACTTTTCTATCAAAATCACACCAGATTTTAACAAAACCGCTATGAGAACACCCACGCCGCCAAGCCCAAAATACAAAATCACCTCAGAGCAAACAAAAAATACACTCCCTACTGTTTTCCAAATGTCTAATCAGCTAACAATAAAGCACCTCCTGTCCTCATCAAAATATAAGATAAGGATCAATCCAATATATTTATCATGAACTGCTTTTCAAAACCCATGCATACATATTTACAAAAGATATTTACATATACAAATGCCACATTTTAACTTTTAATAGTTTTAATTTACACCTTATCTTATATATAATCACAACACAAATGCCTGGGGATCGAGGATCCCGGAAAGGTCTTTCTGCTTCAAAGACTCCGCACCTAAAAATTATTTTAAAACAAAGAAACCGTGAGCCAACTGGCCCCAGTTGAGTACTTTGGCGCAGTTCGAAATGTCATTTATTCTACGCTTGCACCTCCCTATTATGAAAATCGATGATAAAACAAGCAAATCATGATATGAAACTGAAGCTTTTGCTATGAAAACCATTTCGAAAACTCGTTTATGGGTCACAAAACTACTAAACTTAATACGCCATTGCAAACTGGTCTCAAAATTATTTTCATTACGAAATCAAGCTTCTGCAGTAAGACATCCCCAAAAGATACTATAGGAATCAAGTACCAACCACTATGGTCCATTTCCAAACACTTTATTTGATGCCTTTCTGAACTCCTAACCTGCATCGATAGTGAACCCCTGAACACTACCCGCCATTACGGTCCGATGAACAGGCGGATCTATATAGCATAATGGAACCCTGGGATCAAAATGGCTTTATGATGAACCCTGAACTAAACACCTTATCACTATATACTAAGCCACGCCACTAACTAGTATACCTTGAATGTGCAAGAGGGCTTAATTTTAAACATAATATATATTTAGATCTAACCTAACGCCACCTGAAAAATATGCGCTTGAATAGTCATAATATCCCATAACATCACTATAATATAACCCAAATACATCCTGACCTTTTTAAACTTAATGCATTTATCTAGGGTTTTATAATCCAGCTAAACTGTTTAAATACTCGAAATCAAACTTTTCTACCAAGATAACAAATGGAGGTAAAAATGCTTTATAAATTTATATTTTCAAAGCACTTTACAAACTTGTAATTTAAAATGAATTTCTCACTAGAAAATGATTTGAGTAATTTGTCTTTTCTCAATTCTTCAGAATTTATTTTAAATTCACATACACTCTAGATTCCCGCCGGATGCTCAAATCGCCTACACAATCCATACAGTACTAAAATGCCTTCATTTAACGCTTTAACCATAAACATACATGTGGCTTTCAAAGTGACTATATCGAACTAACTTTATCTTTAACAAAATTTTACGCGTCCCATTCGATATGGACATCGAGCACATGATGTGAAATTGACCAAAATTGTCCATGCCACATTAAATGCCCGCAAAACTATCCTGTTTTAGCAAACTTTTGACTAGCGGACTTTCGTGAGATTTTAAACACTTTAAACATTTTCTCAGTAATTCTGTCCTGACTGGTCCGACCACACTCCCGAAATTTCAACCCAAACTATCCAAAATAAATCCTGAATTCAGCTCCGAAGGCCTAACATTACCTGCAAATTCTAAAATTCCTAAACCAAATAAAACTTTGGATCAAGTTTACGACCTTTCACTGCCTCGCAGCACTTCGCTCATTATATAGCATTTAGGCTCGAAATAACACAAGTAGGCAAATTTTCTACCTTTTAAAGTTTGACAAAAGGCTAAGATATTGGTACCTATGCGTAGCTCTCGTCGCGTATACCAATTTTGCCTTCTGCTCCGACGAAAACCTACGATCCGATTTCCGTAAATCTGAGAAAGAATCAAGAGAGGCGATGAAAATTAAAATCACCCCTCTCATCTCTCTCGACGCCTCACCACGCCCCAGCTTAATTTGTTCACCCGCCTCCTTTTGTTCTCGGCTTTTGTCTTTTTTTTTTTTTTTTCAAGTGGGACCCAATATGTCCCTTTTCTTCATTTCTCGATCATTTTCAAATTAAACAATTTATTTTATTCCCGCTTCAATTTCATTTATCATAATTGAATATTTTTAAATATTTCGCCATTTTTCAAAATTTTCAAAAATCCCGCTGTGTTTCACTCTACGCGTTGCTCAGAAATTCGAAATATTCCGACCGTCTTAGAATTAAACGAACTAGGTCACTAGATTTCGCGAGACGAACTTAACCCGCCTCGTACCGTTTCGCCATCCGAGATCTAGAGAATTTCGAGACTTCCCGAACTATTTTGACAATTTATTATTATTATTATCCTTTAAAATTCCATACCAAATTTCACTCCTCCACTTTCCTTAATCGCAGTCGCCACAATTCTTGAAAACTTTAGTAATTTCACCCTTAAAACAACTTTCAAAATTTATTATGACACTAAATTAATTAAGGAAGCCTTTGGTGCACATACGATTACACATACCGTACACCCTCTCGAGACGGGGCGTTACAAATCCTCCCTCATTTAGAACATTTCGTCCTCGAAATGAACAAAACTAACATAAAGAGGATACCTTAATCTGAAAACAATTGAGGATATTTGACCGCAGATCCGAGCCTCCGACCTCCGACATGTAGCCTCTTTAATCCCATGATTCCCATAAACTTGACTACAATCCAATGACCTTATTCAAGAAAATCGCCTCGCGATCTACTATCCAGATTGGTCGTCCTTTACAGTCAAATTATCCTTTATTTCTACCGTCGATCTTCAGTACATGGAGGGATCCGGAATGTACTCAAGTGAGCATGGATACATGAGAAAAGTGTGCACAAGAAATGGCCGGCGATTTCAAAGGCAAATCGATGGATTTGCCCTCCCCCCCACTCTCGTGCGTGAATAACCCTGACAAATCTCGCCGTTTTTCTCTAAATCGCTGCTTTTTGTAAGCCTAAATAAAACCTTAGTTTCGAGTATTTAAAATCAAAACGGTCCAAAGTCATAAAACACAAGAATACAAACCGTTTGATTTTTTGAATTCAAATTCTAAATGTGCATTTAATCCATAAAGGTTTTAATTAATACACTAATTTTCGCATTTAATTAACGTTGCAGACACTTTGTATTTAATTAACATCGAATAATTCTTATTCTTAATGGCCAACGACCATAATTTTACCTATAAATTCAAATGGTTTCTAAGTTTGAAATACACTTTTTTTTTTTTTCCAAACTCATTTCTTTTGCAACTTTGAATCTCATTCTCACTCTGATGTTCCTGTTCCAGAGCTTATCTTCTTCTTTGAAGAACTTTTATATCTTGGGGAATCAAATTCTTATGACAAGAGCCATACACGCCTGGCCTGCTTTTTGTTCTCCCAAACCTACTACTCGATTTTATACATAACATAGTCCCAAAACTATCATCCAACGACCTTCTGCTCCCGCTCCTGCTCGCTTTCTATCGTTCGTCTTTTTTTCGACCTTCTATAGGCTGCATCTTCAACAATCTTAGGAATTTGACCACGGACACCAATTTTGCAAGCCCCTACTCCCATTGTCTGTTTGCAATAGCTCCCTCCATCGCAAATTCTCTTCTCTGGCCGTAATCCTCGCCTCATCACATCCCCCATTGCTACTGCATTCACTAGCCCTATGTTTCCACGGCGAACCCTTTCTAGACATCTCCGTGTGGATTACACCCTCTCCCGCCGACTTCAAACCGCCGGCAGAACGTGGTTTATTGTGAATCCATTTTCGGGGGTAATTTTTTTCAGTCCCACTGAAATAAAACCCGACATTTGAAACCTCATGTATATAGTGTCCATGAACAAAGGTCAATGAGCAAAGAGGTTCAAACAAAGGCACCCACATAGTGCAATCGAAGATCGGATAGCCTGGTCGCGACAGCTCGATGGTTTACGCCCGCCAAGCGCATGCCTAGCAATCGTGCCGCGCACGCACGCTCTCACAAGGTGCGCCTCTTTCGCGCACGCTAGATGCCCTTTCAAGGCAAGAGACACACTACTCCCATTACACTAAGGCTCTTTCCACGCACACAAGGAGACCCTTATCATGGCCCAAGCATGGCCTGCACTTCTGCCATGTCGCGATTAATAAGGCCAACACCCTATCATGGCTGCAGGAGCCGCGGGCGCGTATGTCGCGATAGCTTTTGCCTCGCTACCCTGCTCGCTTGGCGGCGCATGATCCTTGGCCACGCGTGCTCACGCCTACCGCCGTTTCACCATCAGGCGACAGCGAGCCTATCGCGACGGGGGCCGGCGCGCGGGCCGTAAAAACTCGCGCACCCTATCGCAGGATATAACATTGGTTATGACACAAGGCCTCCTGCCTCACCACTTATCACGATCAAGACTTGTCAGAACCTAGCTATGGAAACTTTATTTGCGACAGGACCCTTAAAATTTTGGCAGACTCTCCGATCCTTTTCTAGACCTCAAGTTTTCCCCTTTTTCTTTCCTTTCTAAAACACCCTAAATTGAGGAGGAATTTAGCTTTTTTATTATAAAGATAATGTGAAAAACTGGAAAACTTGCCAAAATGTATTAATTATACAAAATGAGTTTAATTACAACTCTTTATTCCTTACACACACAAAAACTGGGTTTTCTACCCAAACTTTACAAAACACAATATAAAGCCAATATGGCCTTTTCTTCATAATCGAGGTCTCGCGAGCTTCATCCCCGATGTACCTCCAAGATTCGAAATTGTTTTCCACGATGGGGTGAGCAATGCCCAAAGAGATTTAACTATTCTACAAGCAGATACTTCCTTACCGCAAGCATACAGCAATGGTAAATGCACACATTCAAGTAAATTATGCACGTCCCTACTGAATGTCTTTGCCATGCCCGATGCCTTGAGTCCTCACCGACTCTCACACATTATCGTATGTATGAGAAACCTGCTTTCCAAAAAAAAAAAAAGATTTTGTTTTTGAAAGCTCATCGGATACTTCCGATTTCAAAATTATCGTCAACCCTCCGATATAATTTAGTGGACATACCCGACAAACAGATTTTTGAGACAACCCTCCGATATAATATACCGATACATCTCGATAACACTCAGGACAACCCTTCGATATACACTCTCCAAAAACCATGTCATGCACTCCTCATACCACTACTCTACTGTCCCCGTGCATATGAAATGCGAAATGCCATTTCCATGCTAATTCATGTGTTATTCATTTTCGCAACAACATGCAAAATGTATACACGTGGACCACAATAAGAAAAGGGGGCCGCCCCGGACTTCCTAAAAACAACCTAAAATTCAATTCCCGACCGGTCAAGACAACTGACATCTACAATCCCCACTAGTCTAAAATTACCCCATCCCCAGCTTCTAATTCTCCGGCCCAAAATGTCAGCCCTCAAAATTTAGCATTCACCCTAAAATTTTGGACCGAACTCCGCACGACCGCTCCGTACCTCTAAACACCTTATCATTTGAAATTGCCTAGACCTAAAATAACCAGAGAAAAACCTCTACCTCTCTTGAAACAAAGCGGAAAACCTGTGATTTTGGTCTCATATGCAAGCCCTCATTACATGGATCTAATCCCCTTGCCCTCGCTTCAAGAAACGACAGCCGATCGTGGCCGTAGTTCTATAGGAGAAGGTGGAGCTTCTCTCCTCCTCCTTCTTCTCTTCCTTTTCCCCTTTCCACTCTTTTCTTCCCCATCTAGAATATTTTATCTCAATGCTCGCTGTATCGCCCTTCGCTACGTGTCACCCTTCATCGTTTCCTCATTTCCCTTATCCTCTCATCTATATCTTGATTTTTCACCCTCTCAAGTTATGTATGCCACAGCACCCACAGATAACCCATATACTTTAGACCTTTGTTTGACCTTGGTTCTTCATTTGAGACATGGCTCCATACAGCCATCCCAACATGCGGCTAAGTGCTTAACTCTCATTGCTACTCCTGCTTCGAAAAACATGAAATTTCTCGCCGAATATCTCATCTACCAATTCAACTAACTGAGACTTCACTTGTGGATTGAGATCTTGAACTTTAAAGGAAGCCCGCTTTCTTCATCCTGGTGGTTCAGAAAAATGATTCTAATTCAAACTCATTCACCTTTTTTTCGTAAAAACTAATTTTCTGTTTATGATATACCCAATTTTAACATAATGAGTATGTTAGTTGGTCGCCCACTCCGAAATGATATCTAACTATGAGATTTGACACACGTTAACAAGGTTTGCCGTGACTCACCATCCTAATCAGAATATCTAACGAATCTGCTGATGCCGTTCAGTGTGCTTATAAGGAGACTGCTGCTATATGGGAGTCAATGCTAAAAAATGATGACACTGAGGATGTGGCAAGCAAAAATTGGCCGAGGAACTACTACAAATGAGATATAATAATCATTAGTGCCTGTAAACAAAGATTTAACCTCTATTTTTTGTTAGGCTTTGTTACTTGCACGAATGTTTTAATTAAACTTAACTGATACATGAAGTCGGGGTCCCCATTGCAATTTGACGTATTCCAGGTCATATAGTTTTACAGACTCGAAGCCATAAATTATCGTGGCTTAATCCAATCATAACCAAAGTCAAGCGATTTCACCATCATATATTTTCTAATTAATTTGTTAGTTTTAATGAATAGAATATCAAAGCTTTGAAGAAATGGAATGTAAAGTGAATAATGAAGGAATAGTAATGCTGAACAAAGAATATGAACAGAAGGCTGTAAATTCGCATAAAATTATAATTTTCATTATGACAGTTTTAATTTTTCGCGTATCATAGCTTAATTTTCGCTTATGATAGCGAAAATCACCGTGTGCTAAATTTTCATTTTATTTTTATCCAAACGACTTCGTTTTTTGGTTTTTCTCATTTCTGCACCCCCTTCACCTGTGAATTATTCTAGCTATTATTTTATATCACTTGCTTGTATAATGAGAGGCCACTCAGAAACACTCAGCCGACCTGAAGCCTTGGTACTTTTGGGAAGGAAATATACCCGGCCCCCGTGTTGGCTCTCATTTTCTCTTCTCCTTCTCTCACTTTCTTGAGCAAACGACCATGACACAACTCGGGAGGATGGAAGTGCCAAACCCTCCTTCCGGCAGGCGTCGCCTGGGGTAAACCGAAGGCCGGCCGGTGGTTTTTCACGCAAACAAAGCCTTTGACATTTTGTTCCTAAATTTTCAACTCTAGGTTTAAAGCTGATGTACTTTCTTTGGCCAATACTTAAGTAAGCTTTTAGGTCCAAATAGATTCTTGAAATGTAGACACTATATCCATTAGTTGCTCTTACGGAGCCACCTGAGGTAGGTTAAGTAGGTTATATTTTTCACCTGTAAGTGCATCCTCTTTGATCAATACTTGCAATCTTTTAAGGTTCAAAGGATGCTTATTTTTGAAATCCATTGAGATTCATTAGTTGCCTTTATGAATCATTGTATATCAAGATAGATTTCACCCAAGTGTCCATAAAATGCTAAATAAAATGCTTTTATCAAAAGGAAAATTATTAGGGAATAGTTTGTGCCAACTGGAAGATTCCATCCAGAGATTGAGACTCTGATACTATCCTCCCAACACAGGAAAAGAACCCGGACCTCCTCTCATATTTAATTTTTGCAGACTCCAAAACCAGTAGCCCAATGCTTCAAGAAGTTCTTTTTCTAATTTTTCTTCTTTTACTTTGATTTTAGCTTCAAAACTACCAACCCCCTCGTTTTAACACTCACCCAAAATCCAAATCAAATTAACCATTTTTTACTTCACTTAATCATTGTACTTAAGAAAACTAATTCTTGTGTTCTAATTCAGACTGCTTGTAAGACCCGAGAAATTCCAATTTGATAAGGGCAAAATCGTACTCGTTACTTAAATTGTACACTGGGTTAAAACCATAATTTATTTTCAAGATCTCTGGATGAGACAAACGGATTGCACCGTTGAATCATCTCACGAAATCTAGCCAGCACGCAAAATTCGTGAAATTCCGAGATAGTAGAGTTGGCACGCTTTACGGCGTGATCGGTGATTTCTATATTAAAATCTGATTTTCTGATGCCACCAAAGTCATGATATAAACATATCACCAGCGTGCCAGCAATGGGCAAGGGAGAGTGAGAGAAAACAAGAAAATGGATCGATCGAGGTAAATAATATCAATTCTGCAGAAAAGAGGGACATAATGGTCATTTTTGAATTTACTTTGTCACAAATGACAAAATTGTCAATGGGCTGCCTCTTCTCCTTCATTAAGCCAACAGAAAACAGAGATTAGATTTGAGATCCAAAGAGCTTTCTTTGAGAGGTTTTAGAGAGAGAGAACACTTCTCTCTAGATTCAGACACGATCCCAATCGTCTGCCCTTCTACAAGAAAGAGAAACCATCCCACGCCAGAGGTCACGTGGCACAGTTCTGGATTTAGTGGAGTTTCCTTCAAACTCCTCGAGGCAGGATTTTCTCCCACTGTTTTATTCCTATCAAGTGTTTTGTCGATGTTTGGCGAGAGTATTGTTTTGAGGGTCTAACGTCCCAAAACCCGGGGACTGAAACTGATATAACTTAAACAAAACTGGAGCACCGCAGGTGATAGCGCGCACGCCGCTTGGGCGCCGTAATTCAGGCATTAAAATGCAAGGCCGGTATGCACGCCTTAGAATGGCGACGCGGGTTCACTAAGTGAATCGCTGATTTGTGATTTTCGAATAGTAATCGAGGGGCCACTATTCCCGAAACAAAGGTTCTAAAATTATATTTTTGAAAAAATATGTGTTTGGCCGAAAGTGATTTTAAACTGAATTGCTCAGGTTTTGATTTGATGTTCTGGCAGAGCCACTTTATATGTGTTTGTAAAATGAAAATTACATGACATGATTGTGGTAATTTGGATACGCGAATATGTTTACATATTTATATGTGATTTAGATCTGTGGTTTGAAATGGCATACATGCACTTCATATGCACTCGGAACATCCTAGACTATGTGGAGTTAGTGCATGACTAAGTATAGAGAAATGGTTCGGGAGGGTTGTCTAAAAACATTAATTATCTGGGAGGAACTCACAAAACAAATAATGATATCACCGCTGAGCGCCCAACTGATATATATATATATATATATATATATATATATATATATATATATATATATACACACGAGGGTCGGGGTCTAATTAATAAAACAATAAATTCCTCAAGCACAAATGAAGAGCTAAGAAATATGAGGACTCTGATCCAGGCTGAAATGTAGAGATCCAAGTAGGATCATGCATCGGTTTGAGTCTGCAAGGTTGAATCAAACATTGCAGCAAAGACTTTAGCAGAGAGTTCACTGAGCACGATTCTCCTACTTGCTTTAGCTCACCCCACGCTGGGACCCCTACGTAGCCAAGGAGCGTGCGTAGAGACTCCGCCTGGTCCCAGCCGTGTTCTAGAAGGTGCCTGATTGTGGCTTTGATGATCATACGTGCATTAGAATCAATTAATTTTAATATATGGGTTGAACAAGATAAAGATTAAATTTTTAGAACTATTGGATATAGTTGATTCATAGTGGTATATTGTGACGTAGTATTGTTTTACGCCCAAGTGGTCAAGTTGATCATGCTGGAAATCATATCGACCTGTCGGGACAGGTGATGGCAGATCGCATCGGGTAGAACCTCCCAGACGGTGGCGAGATCGCCTCAATTTTTCGCGGTGCCGCAAACTTAATATTCACTTGTATTCATGTCGACGGCATCAACCACCCCGCAGCATTCACACCGCTATACTCATGTGAGCTTCACTAATACTACAAAGAGATGAAACCCAGGTTATAACCTTGCCGATCCCATCACCCAATATGGTGCATGAATCAAATGGCGCCTGCCTGGGATGGTGCCTTAAAGGTGCTTAGTCGTGGAACACTCAGGGATCCTCACTACAAGTACGCAACTCTATATTCTTAACAATATTTTATTTTATTTTATTTTCATTTCATATAAAAAACAAAAAGGGGAAAAGTTGCTGTAGGATTGTTTCAGGTTGGTTCCTTGCGGTCATTCGGTTTTCATTGCTATAGGAATCCATGTTCCAAAGTTGGGCTTGAACTCAGAATCAAATGGAACACCTAAGGGGAGAATGGGATGGGAGCACCTGTGGGAGAGAAACCCTAGCGATACGGTTCATGATGGACTATAGGAAACCAATGGATGAGTGGTCACCAGAAGGCGGGTAGCCAACCATAGTTTCAGGAATCAAGCACCAATTCCTAATGGGGAACCCAGACCCCACACAGATCCTCCCCGAACCTCCATTTTATGCCTTCAATCCTCGGGGCCACCTCAGCCACCACGCTGGTAATCCCCTTCCATTCGAACAAGCCATTTCGGACCTTACCGGATATGATTTTAATTTCAGAAGGAGAATATATAGAGATTAATGCCCATTCTAACAGAGAATCAAGTCAAATGTGGTTACAATTTGAACAAGAAATTTAGATGGCTGAAATGGAGCTCGGTGTTACAAATGGGATGCCAACCCTGTAAGACTCAATGAAAAACCTAATCGATTTGTACAGCCACCGTCCACCAGAGATGGAGTGCCAAAGTGACACCATGGCGGAGGAGCAAAGTTGTCAACAAATACACTAGTGGGCTCATAGAGGATTTTATTGAAATGTCAAGGGCTGTCCGAATCCCCGATACGTGTGTCGCGTTTTTCTAAGTGGAGAAGAAAGAAGCTGAAATCCTTCCCTTTATAATCGAGGAGGCAGCTGAAACAAAAGCAGCTGAAGAGCCCAAAAAGAATTGTCCTTCAACAAATTCCCACAGCACTGAACCCCACCGCTACCGCCATCGCCCCCAAGCCACCAAATGCCCACGCGCAGCCCCTCCACCACTCGCGTACATTCATTCACACTCTCGCAACAGCCAATCCACACCCAAACACCTACCACAAAGGCCACATCAATTGCACTGTCTGTCCTACAAAAATTCAAGAAGAAGTGGCCACTGCACACTTTTCCACTACATCAAAGACACGAGCAAACGCTCATCGCATGGCACAAAGGGTTGGTTCCGGTGTCGGTTCTGGATTGGATAACTCGAACCCCTGCACTTCAGCTCCGCTTGGCCCAAAGAGCCCTCCAAAGGCCTAAGGAAAGGGTTCGTATACACTCTTACTTGCTTTCATTTTTCTTGGCTTATTTTATTTTATCGATTTTATTTTTGATATCTTTAATTTTCTTTTTTTAGATTTTCTAATTTTTAGTTAATTCTTGCTTTAGATTAATTTTTACTTTTATGCAATTTTTTCTTAATTTTATCATGACACTTTGCGCCTAGTGGAAACTTCTTAGTTTCTTGATTGAAGAAATTACAAGAGAATAAATAAAAAAATGAAGATGGAAATTTTTCGCAACTATAGCTTAAAATTTCACATGATATTGAAAACTATATTAATGACTTCCATACTGCATAAAACATGCACAAAAGATTTCATTTTATTTTATTTTTATATTTTTTATGATTATTAATTATTTTATTTTTGAAAAAAAATTATTTTTATTTTATTTTATTATTACTTTATTATTATTATTATTATTATTATTATATATATATATATATATATATATATATATATATATATATATATATATATATAAAATAAATAAATAAAAAATTTTGTCTCAAAATCGTTTTTTATTATTTATTATTATTATTTATTAATTATTTTATTTTTCAAAAAAATAAAAAAATAAAAAAATTATTTATCATATAGCGAATTTTCGTTGCATAGTCCCACTTTGACCTCCAATTTTGTTTCGCTCATAACTTTCTGGTATCCGAACTCCGTTTTAGCGCTTTTGGTACCATGAAATCTTAGAGAGTGTAGAATCCAATATGGCTTTAAAGAACATTTTGAAATTATTATGAAGGTGTAATTTTAAAAATGCTCCAACTGGTCACTTTTTTCCTCTCTTTTCTTCTCCTAACTTGTTCGTATGAAGCCCTCCAAACTGAGAATGAGAGGTGTCGAATGGAAAGCTTGCAAAGTCTCCTATCCAAATGATCGCATCTCATCAAGTGGGAGAAAATACTTCCTTTCCTCTAATTTTCCAACTGAGCCCCATTTCGACATCGATGTCTTCGTCGGGGAGAGTTAAATGAAGGAAGTGGCTTTTTGCATTCATGTTGAAATATTATTTCTGAGCAAGCCCATTTTGTTATGTCAAGGCTTGCCGGGTTCCTTTCTATAAAGCTGCTATACTATATAATCTTAGCTTTTTCAAAATTTGGACCCATTTTTTAAACTACAATAAATTTCTTTGTGGTTTTGCCTAACTCAAGCAGTTTGGAAAATTGAAACTTTGTCTAATTCTATTGATGTTAGATTGGTTCCATGCTTAGTTGAGTGAATGATTAGTTGAATTCTTATTGATTTCAACATTTTTCTTCCACCTTTAGCTAACCACACACAGAGCACATTAGGTTTCAATGATAGGCAGAAAAACTGCGCAACCTCCTTTACTTTGCACAACCTACCCTAGTTTCATCAATCGCCTTTTGTGTTACTGACCCTCGTGAAAGAAGGCCAATGCGTCTTCCAAAAAAGAAATAAAAAAGAAAGAAAAGAAAATGAAAAAGAAGTTAGAAAAAAAGAATAAAAATTGCAAACGCTTTGCCTTGAAACTCGAGCACGGCCCGAGGGTATATGGCGAAAGCCTAGCCCTGTCCTAAACCTTCACCGGGTCAAGTCACCGACTTAGTGTCTCCGCTACATGGGTGGATGGGTGGAGTTTAGCAAGTTGTGTAGCCGAGTCCGAAATCATTCAAGTCCGGAGGCGTGAAACCCAAGAGCTTGTGATTGAAAGATCCTGCGACTTGCCCTAAGCCTTAATCAATATCACCTGTGAGATCCCCGCATGGACCCTGGGTGAGGTCGATTCCGAAGATTGCACCCTACAACACAAAAAGAATTGTAGGGAATAAGAGGTGGGTCTTGATCTATTTAGGCCGGGTTAGCATGCTAGGTCGTGGTAGTGAGCTAGGTCAGGAGCGCAAATAGCAACTTTATCACGAGAGTCGATCAAACAAAACACTTAGATTCGTGGAAGCCGTTGATTCACCAAGAAGGAGGCTCTTTAATACTCAATTTTGTATGTATCTATTCTTCTCAAGTGATAATTATTAGACAAGGCTTTGATGATTTTTACTTTCAGGTTAGCATTACTCATTCACAACCTTTTGAAATACCATTTTTGTGAACGTTTTTATTTTGTTATAGTTTTTATATGTTTTTTATTATTTTCTTCTTGCATTGTTATGTAATTAGCAATGTGTAGGTCAAGGGGTGATTAGTGCCCAAAAGTTAATATTTCTTTGGAACCCTATTTTTAATAGGTTTTGAGCTGCTATATACTAATTGTTATAATTAACCCAATCGACATGTCTGGTCCCTATTGCACCTCTCCGATTGCATTCCGAGGTCGCTTTTTGTAGTTTTTATACAAGAATTAAAGCCAAATTATCGTGTCAACTAATCATAACCAAAGCTCAGTTGGATTTCCATCAATTTCATATGGTTTTCATCACCTCAATAAGCCTAGGAATGAAGAATATCAAAGCTTGAAGAAATGGAATAGTGCAATGGGAATAGTATCGCAGGAAGAATGGAACAAGAATGTGAATAGTGCTGCTAAAATTACACAGATGATAATTCTCTCGCTATGATAGCGACTCCTTCGCTATCATAGCAGTACGTGCATATAGTGAAAATTTCAATTTTCGCTATGTCTATATTTTCGCTTATGATAGCTTAATTTTCGCTTATCATAGTGAATTTTCGCTATGATAGCGAAAAATCATCAAAAGTAAATTTCTCACAGGTTTTTTTACTCAAACGAATTTCGTTGGTTTTTCTCATTTCTACCTCACCGTAATTATTCTAGTTGGGTTATTTTTGGTATTTCACATGTTTGTAAGGCTATATAAGCCATTGTATAACATCACACATATACAAGTGACCTTAAGTGTTCTTTGGGAAGGCGTTTGCTTGGGCTGGGAATAGCACACAAGGTCCCCCCGGCCCCTCCCTCATTTTCTCTCTTCTCTCTCGGCCTTTCTCTCACTTTCAAGCTGCCAAACACCCTCCAAGGATGACAACTCTGGAGGATGTGCTATTAAGTAAAACCCCTCCTCCTTGAAGTAGAAGGTCATTAGGGATTCGAAGGTCGCTGTGGTTCCCCGTTAGCCAAGAAAGGTGCTGACATTTTGGTTCCTAAATTCTTTCAAACTCTAGGTTTAAAGCTGATGTACTTTCTTCGCTAATACTTGGTGCTATAGGTTCGGTATTCTACTATAGATACACTGATATCCATTAGTTGCTCTTTACGAGCCACTGGAGGTAGGTTAAGGGGTTATATTTTCACTGTAAGTGCATCCTCTTTGATCAATACTTGGTAATCTTTTAGGGTTCAAAGGATGCTTATTTTTAGATCCATTGAAATTCATTAGTTGCCCTTTACGAATCATCAGAGAGAGCCAAGATAGATTTTCACTCGAAGGAACCAGAATATGCTAAATAAATGCTTTTATCAAAAGGAAAATTATTAGGGTTTAGTTTTAAAGCTAAATGAAGATCCGATTCAGAGATGACTATATGTCATTCTCCCTCTGAACACAGGAAAAGAACTCGACTCTATTTGCCTTAGGACCTAAAAAACCAAGAGCCCAATGCTTCAAGGAGTTCTTTTTCATTTTTCTTCATTTTATTTTCAAATTTGCAACCAACTCCTCATGCTTTAACACCACCTTAAAACTCAAACTAATCACCATTTTCGACTTCACCGAAATCACCAGACGAAGAAAACCCATCCCCGTGTTCGACCAGACCGCTATAACGGCAAAGAGCTTGACTACTAAGAGTAGGAGGAACTTAGGCAATTCTTGCTGATTCCCGATCACCCTTATCGTGGGGCACGGACCCAACAACAAGGACATAAACTCCCAAATCATTGAGTACCTTTTTCTTCGCTACTTGGTTGATTCCTATGATATATGGTACGCTAGATTGGGGTGGCATGTGGAGTAGTGGATATATTAAGAAAATTCAAATCCTAGCCTATCAATAATATTGATTATCCAAACTTAAGTAAATGTCAAATATGTGCCACTTCTAAGCTAACTAGAAAGACATGAGGATATTCGAGCAAAACCTAGAACTTATTCATTCATCTAAGACTGGAAAAAACTCATGACTAGATGAGGTAATAAATTTTATGTGACCTTCATTGATGATTATTCTAGGTTCACTAGAGTTTACTTGCTTAGAAATAAAGATGAAGCATTTGATATGTTCTTAAGCTATAAAGCTGAAGTAGAGAATCAAATTGATAGGAAAAAATCAAAAATGATTAGGATCTCGATAGAGGGGCGATTACATTTGTTTAAAATGATTATCGTGGAAAATGAAGGAATAATTTATGAAGTGACTCCTTCTTATTCACTCGAGTCAAACGAAGTTGTTGAAAGAAATAATAGGACTCTTAAAGAGATGATGAATTCTCTACTTGTTAGTGCTTCAGCACCTAATAATCTGTGGGGTGAAGCCATATTTTCTGCATGTCATCTACAAAATAGAATTTCATACAAGAAAACTGGTAAAACACCCTATAAGTTATGGAAATGTCATGAATCTAACCTTAAATATTTGAAAGTGTGGGAGTGTCTTGCCAAGGTTATGTTACCTGATCCTAAAAAGAGGAAAATAGGATCAAAGACTTCTGATTGCATGTTTATTGGGTATGCTAGTAACAATGCAGCTTATATATTTCTAGTTTTGAAAAGTGATTTTCTAGAAAGCAAAACTATTATTGAGACAAAAAATGCCGAATTTTTTGAACACATTTTCTCACTTTCTGAAAAAATTTCTCATACACCCACAATTATGGATGGTATAGAAACTCATATGATGAGCATGTGACCACTATTGTGGATCATATGGAAAGCTCTCATGATGAGTTGAGACGGAGTAAGAGACAAAGAAAAGAGGTTTCCTTTGGAGATGATTTTTATACTTAGTTGAAAATGAGCGGTTCTCTTATTTTGAAGCAATTTCTTCCTTTGAAGCACATTTCTTGGAAAGGTCATTAAAACCGAAGTTGACTATTTTTTAAAGAATTAAACGTGGGAGTTAGTCGATTTACCTTTAGGAGCAAAAACCATTGGTTACAAGTGGATTTTCAAAATAAAATATTTGCCATATGGTTTTATTGAAAAATATGAAGCTAGGTTAGTAGCAAAAAGGCTTTTCACAAAAACAAAATGTTGACTATTTGATACATTTGCTAATCTTACTAGGATTTTTTCCATTCGTATTTTGATTGCTTTGACTTCTATTCATAGACTTTTTATCCATCAAATGGATGTTAAAACAGTTTTTATTTTATTTTATTTTATTTTATTTTTTAAATGGAGACTTAGAGGAAGAAATTTACATGTTACAACCTGAATGTTGTATTACACTTGGACAAGCACCTAAACAATGGCATGAGAAATTTGATAATGTTTTGTTGATTAACGAGTTTTTATTTGGTGAAGTACATAAATGTGTATATACAAAGTGTACAGAAAAAGAATGTGTAATCATTGCATTGTAAGTAGATGATATGTTGATCTTTAGCCCTAGCCTGAGTGTGTTATATAGTACTAAGAGATTTCTAGCTTCACAGTTTGACATGAAAGATATGGGTGAAGCTAAGGTAATTTTGGGTGTGAAAATCACAAGGATGGGTGATGGTATAAAGCTATCACAAGAATATTATGTGGAGAAAATACTCAAGAGCTTCAGACATTTAGATGCCAAACCTGTGAGTACCCCTTATGATGCTAACACCCAATTAATGAAAAATCGAGGTGATCCTATGGGTCGGGCTTTATATGCAATGTATTTTTCTATTAGAGTCCGATGTACGGATGAACTTTTCTAGACTCATAACATAGCATATGGAGTGTGGCATACATCATACACATAATCCCAATAATGATCATTGGAGTGCATTACCTAGACTAATGAAATACTTAAGGGGTACCATGAACTATGATATCTTATATAGTGGATTTCCCGCCATGTTGGAAGGATACAGCGATGCGAACTGGATCTCTGATTCAGATGAGATAAAATCCACAAGCGGTTATGTCTTTTATTTTCGAGGTGGCGCCAAGTGAGCTGGAAATCATCTAAATGTACTCTCATTGTTACTTCTACCATGGAGTCAGAGTTTATAGCTCTTGAATCTACTTTGAAGAAGCCGATATTTTACATGAACTTCCCCGCTATGAATTTTGAATGCATTTAACACCTTCTTATGGCTCTATATCAGGATTTGCCAAAGAATATTGATCGTGAAAGAATAAAGCATTCAATGGGAAAACAAACATATTCGCCTAAGACATGAGGTTGTCAGGAAATTATTGAAAGATGAAATTATTTCTATTGATTATGTAACGTCAGAAGTGAATTTGGCCAATCCTCTAACTAAGCCTTTAGGAAGAAAATTAATTTTGGAAACATCGAGTGGAATGGGACTTAAGCCAATATGAGATTAGCAGTGATGGGAACCCAACCTTTGTGACTGGAGATCCCATGAAGAAAGTTCATATGAGTAATAACAAGTCACTTGTTAATCCTGTTAGCACCAACAAAATTGTCCCATCCTATGGTGTGGTTATGGTTCTAGAATGCATAATTTGAGAGGATGAGTAGTATTTTTAATGATTTTATATCCCTTATGGGTGGTACATATAAATGCAATGTGTACTTGATGAAATCACCTATATAAGTGTGGAATGTGGCCGCTCCCATGAAATGGTATGACAAAATTTCTAGAGCACTTATGAAATAATCGTGCACACGCATGGCCTAAACTCGCACAATGGCATTGAACAACAAGAATCGAGGGTGTCGATGATAATTTTACGATCAAGAGTACTGTTCATATAGAAGTTATAAGCTTCACCACTGTAAATTAAACTATTCATCTGCTTGGTTCAGAGTTCATCGAACAATCAAATTTAAGGTACTTACACCTTCTTCCATATTCCAAACGAAAGTGTTTTTTTAAATACAAAATTGTTTTGTTGAATACAACCATCTTTTTGAAAAATGTGGGGGATTGTTAGTAAATAATAGTTTTCAAAAAAGTTGTCCCACATGGAAAAAATATAAGAGTCTTTTATGGGTTTATATACTAAAACCCAATTATGGGCTCAGACATGACTTGAGAAGCGGAGCCTCGCTGCACAAGAAATGCATGAAAGCCCAATTTCAATCAAAATCGATGGATTTGCCTCCCTTGCACGTGAATACGGGACAAATTCGCTTTTGCTTCAAATCAATTGCTTTTGTAAGCCTAAATAAATTTTTTTAGTTTTGGAGTATTTAAAATCAAAACTACCCAAAGCCATAAAAACGCCAGTGAAATACAAAAAATCGGCTGATTTTGAATTGACCCTAATAATTAAATGTGCATTTAATCCATATCAGTTTTTAATTATTACAATTAATTTTGCCTTTAATTTGTAACGCTTCTCAGACACTATTATTGTAAAACCCGAGAAAATTCAATTTTTCGAAAAAGGGTAAAACGGTAATTTCGCTTGAAAACCGTACCTTCGTAGATCTCGACGATGAAACGGATTGCACCGCTAAATTCGTCAAGGAATCTAGTGACCTTAAAAGTTTCGTCGACCCCGAGACAAGCAAAATATTTTACGCGCATTTTCGGGTTATAGCAAATGCTGACTTCGTGACTAGATTTTTACGAAAATCTCGGAAGTCGGGAAATGGCTTGGGCTAAGTTCATTTAAAATAAAGTGAACTGAAAAGAAATAAATTGTTTCGGGATAGAAACGGATCCAAATGAAGCAATATAAATCATGTATTCAAAATAATAATAATAATAATAATAATAATAATAATAATAAATAATAATAATAATAATAATAAAAAGAAAGGATAAAATCACAAAAATGGAGGAGACGGAGGAGGGGAGGGAGAAAGCGTGGAGGAGAGATATTTTTATTTTTATTTTTCTTCTTTTCGGGACTATTTTTAGACAGTCCGGATGACTTCGACCTGCTTTCTATAGTCAAGTCAATTTTCAAGACTCGTTGCATACCATGACGTAATTTTCGACTATTTTCGTGCGCTTCCTCGACCGTGTCGGTGTTTGGTTTCGCTTCCCAAGACCGATGTCTTCTTTTGTGATGTGTTTTTGGTATCACAATATTCGGTGATGAACCGTGAAGGGACCAAGAGGTGCCCTGTTTTATATGGGTCCAAGATTTGGGCCGTTTTGTGTGTTATTAATAGAAAATGAATAACGTGAATAGTAACGTGAATATTAACATGAATAGTGACACGAAATTATTTTTTTGTGTGAAAATGTGTATGGTTGAGTGATTCAAAATGAATTGCTCGTGTTTGTTAATTAGCCTATGTGAGCTAATTTTGGTGTAATTGATTTGCAGACTTAGTGCATAACATGTTTTATGTGATTTAATTTATGTTAATATATATGCATGTGAATATATTAACATGAATGAGCTCGAATTTAAGATTTACGATTCCATATGCAATCGGGTAACCTAGAAATTAGGTGTGAGTGCATAGTTGAGAGGATCGACACCGTGTTAGGTGTTTGATGGTGTGTCGTGAGTATATCAGGATCAACACCACGCAGGTGCTGATTAGTGGCTGATTAATAAGACAACGCCCAAACGAGTCGTGACGTTAAGAAATGGAATGGCTCATTGTATTTCATATGCACCGGGGCACCCTGTAACAATAGTGAGCCGAGCTTACGAGGTGGCTCTTCGAGAAAATTGTTCCTGGAGGCACCTAACAATATTATTTATCTGGAGCGTGTCCACTACAACATCGGAGGGTTGTCCATATAAGACTTAACCCGTCGAGTCTACCCAATTGATATACATCGGAGGGTTGTCCATATAATATCAATCGTCGAGTCTACCCAATTGATATACATCGGAGGGTTGTCCACAAAATAGATTATCGGAGGGTTGTCCACGATTAAAAACAAATACCTTTGTTTGGAAATAGTTTTCATTCATGGTAGAATGCATGTTTGAGGGAGTCAATGAGAACTCGAGGCGTATGGGTGTAAGAGACCCGCGATATCATAGTTCAGAGGCGTAAGAGACCCGCTGTATCACCCGAAGTTATGTTGCCCAAAGAAGACACACGGTCATGTTTATCAGCATGTGCACTTCAGGTCGTGATAAGAGCCTGGATTGGATTTGGGATCATTACCCGCTGACACTTGCATCGGGTAATGGAGTCGCCAGGGCTCGATAATTTCAGGTCATTGTGGCATTACTCAAAGGATGCTTGTCACAGCTTGGCGTATGCATGTGAGACGAGCCTAGAGGAATTTTATATATTATTACTCAATGACATATCGAGTGATGGAGCCGGCGAGAGCTAGATACATGGGGCATGGTGAGTCGAGTCTCATTTATGGCATGTAGACATTCAGAGATGCATGTATGCCGAGACTTGGATGTGTGTTTGATTATGCGACTCATCGTGATGTGCACTTAGTGCCGTGGAGCAGCCCTTTGTGAGATTATTACTACCGCTTTGCTCACTCCCGTGGGACCCCCTTTCAAGTCGTGTTAGGTGCGTATGGCCCGCATTCGGGACCGTATATGAAGAAAGCTTCTGATTAGGCTTTAATATATATTTTGTAAATATATATGAGCTTGTATTTATTTGTATGCAGTAATGTAATTTAAACTCTTATGGACTATGGTTTTATAGTCGTAAGCCTCATATGTTTGAGTATTGATGCAGGGGCCCAAGGCCATTATTTACTTCCGAGATATGTGACTCCCGCGCATTACTGCTGATTATTGCGACAGTGGCCAGACCTCGGCAGCCCCCGTACAGCTGAGATTCCGCCTCCGATTCCGTGGAGTGGTGCTCGGGTAACCCGACATCCACGAGTATTCCGAGGGTTGACGGGTTGTCAACCCGACCCCTGCCACGCCATGTACCTTGGCATCGTAACATAGGTATACCACTACCCTTAGGCCTGATGGACATGGGTTTTAGCTTAATAAGTATTAAGTGAAATTGATACTAGCGTCATAGCTTGGTATCGGAGTTTAGGTACACGAATACCCAGGGAGTTCATGGGATCGGCTAGGACCACTACATGCATGGTGTGTTTCGTGGTCGTGGTTCTGATGTGTGTTCCATGTTCAGGATTACAAGATTGTGTTACACATTGGCGTGGGAAAACTTATACACTGTGATATGTATATGGAAATGTGGGATTGCAGGGTTATCATGCGGAAAATTATATGCATGACATATTGTATAGAAGAAGTGGAATGCTAAGGTTAGGAACTATAACCTTAGGTTCGGAAAGTCAGAAATGAACCTGAAAGTATTGAATTTTATTGAAATAAATAAAAGGAGTGGTTGGAAAGTAGCACCACTTAGGCGATGAACGGGTCGGGCCATGGTTTTTAAGTCTATTAGGCACTGGCATGTGCATTACTAGTTGTGACTGGAAATGAGATTAAATAAAGTTTGTTGCCACTTGACATGTGTAGATGGCAAGTCGAGGCCGGCACGGAGGTCGGGCCCACGCAGGTGTTAGCTAAGCACTAGCAATATTCACCAAAGCAGCCTTTGCCGAGCGCTTGTTGTAACTCTACCATTGCACATGCTAGTGTAGCTGGTAGTCAAGGAGGTCCGAGTAACCTTTTTAGGTTCAGGTCACATCATCCTCCGATGTTTATACGGGGAGGGGATCCGACGCGGCGCACTACGCCCGGGCAGACGAGAATGTATCGGAGGCTATGGATATTACCTTCGATACAGCCTGGCAAGATCGCTAGTCGTTGCCCAGCCTAGGGGGTGAGTCCTGCTGGGCGGGACTCCGGGTTAAGACTCTAGGGATTTCTGAGGCAATGACTCAAGTGTAGTTCCGGGCTCTTATGAGCAAGTATTTTCCGACCACTGATAGACATGCAAAGGCCTAAGAGTTCCTAGAGCTGAGGCAGGGAACGATGACAGTGATGGAATACATGGTTGATTCACTGAGTTGGCACGTTTTGGTGATGACTATGTGGCCACATATATGGCCAAGGTCAGGAGATTTGAGAATGGACTGAAGTTGTCCATTCGGGCCAAGATTGTGGGCCTCTGCCTACAAGACATGGACTCTATGGTCGGGACAGCTCTGGCCATAGAGAGAGAGATGGATGACGCTCAAGGCATTCGAGATGCGAGTGCCGGTGGGAAGAGAAAGGAGGATCAACCTTTCTTGAGTCTGGCTAGAGAGGTTAAGGCCTCTCGGGAAAAGCCCTTGTATGGGAAAAAATTCTCCTCTAGGATCTAGGGTGAGAGTTGGTCGATATGGTGTATTATATCGGGTTTTGATGTCATTCTCGATATGGATGAGTCGACAACCCATCTGGTCGTTAGTGATCGTGACCTCGAGGAGGTCATCAAGGCCGGCCACCCGCCTTGGAATTGTAGAAGGTAGCATATGCATGTGAGTGATGCGTATGTGCGTGAATTTCGGGGACGAAATTCTGTTAAGGGGGAGAATGTAAAACCCGAGAAAAATTCAATTTTTCTGAAAAAGGGTAAAATCTGCACTCACTTGAAAAACCGGAAAATTCTCTAGATCTTGATGACGAAACGGATTGCGCCGCAAATCTGGCCTCGCGAAATCTAGTGATTCTAGAAAAGTTTCTGGCGAATTATGAGACAAGCGTAATATTTTACGATTTGGCTGGGTTATAAGCAAAGCCGCTGACTTAAGGGACTAGATTTTTACTAAAATCTCTAAGTCGAAATGACTCAGCTAAGTCTATTTAAAATAAAGTGAATCGAAAAGAAATAAATTGTTTCGGATAGAAACGATCCAAATAAAGCAATATAAATCATGTATTCAAAATAATAATAATAATAATAATAATAATAATAATAAAAAGAAATGATAAATCTAGAGACTGAGGGAGGAGGAGAAAGCGTGGAGGAGAGATATTTTTATTTTTATTTTTCTTCTTTTCGCTTCTTTTTTAGATCTATGAAAATCGGATCGCAGGTTTTCGTCAGGACTGAAGGCAAAGTTGATCTACGCAACTAGAGCTACGCGTGGACATCAAAATCTTGGAGTTTCGTCAAACTCCACGAGGTAGGAAATTTTCCTACTTGTGTTATTTCTAGCCTAAAGGCTATTTAATGGTTTGGAATTGGCTTAGAGACCGTGAAAGGTCGTAAATTTCAGTCCTCAAATTTTTGGACCGAGTGTAGGAATTTTTAGGAATTTTCTGGATTATTGGACATCCGGTTGAATTTCGGATCAAGTTCATACGTCGCTGAATTACAGACTGCTTTTTAGATAGTCATGACAGACTTTCGGACTATTTTCGTAAATTCCGATCGGTTTATGTTTGTTTTGCTCTTTAGACCGATGTCTTCTGCTTTGCTGCGTGTTTTGAGATTACAATATTCTAAAGGATGAACCCGCTTTACCCGATGCGCCTGCTTTATACGGCCCAAGATTCGTACTGCCATGCTATTAATTAAAATGAATAACGCGGAATAGTAACATGAATAGTGACACAAAATTATTTTTTGTGTGAAAATGTGTATGGTTGAGTGGATTCAAATGAATTGCTCGTATTTGTTAATTAGCCCATGTGAGCTAATTTTTTGGTGTAATTGATCGTGAATTCGCATAACATGTTTTATGTGATTTAATTATGTTAATATATATGCATGTGAATATACTAACATGAATGTTAAATTGACATCATGCATTCCGTATATGCACTGCACTCTAGAAATTAGGTGTGAGTGCATAGTTGAGATCGACACGTGTTAGGTGTTTGATGGTGTGTCGTGAGTACATTTGGTTAGGATCAACACCGCAAGTAGTGGTGTTGATTAGTTGGGCTTGATGACAGACAACGTCCAAATGAGTCGCACGTTAAGAAACAAAAATGACTCCATTGTACTTCATATGCACCGGGGCACCCTAGGAACAATAGGAGGAGTGCATGAGGTGGTTTTTGAGATAATTGTCTCGGAGGGTTGACCAATATTATTTATCTGAGTGTGTCCACTAAGCAACACTCCAGAGGGTCATTCACATAATATCAATCGTCTGAGTCCGCCCCAATCGGGATATACACGGAGGGTTGTTCACAAAATAGGATTATCTGAGTCCTGGTCCACTATTAACATCGGAGGGTTGTCCACGGTTAAAAACAAATACCTTTGTTTTGAAATGGTTTTCATTCATGGCAGAATGCATGTTTGAGGGAGTCAGTGAGAACTCGAGGCGTATGGGTGTAAGAGACCCGCCGAGTATCATAGTTCCTCGTACGGGTGTAAGACCTACAAAGATCACCCGAAAAGTTATGTTGCCTAAAAAGAAGACACATGGTCATGCCATCACATAGACTCGTTGTGTGATAGAGCTTCTAGATCGACTTGGGATTTGTTGCCCATCGACACTTGCATTGGGCAATGGAGCCACGAGGGCCTCGACATCAAGGTCATCAGGTAATACCAAAGGATGCTTGTCACAAAGCCGGGTGTACGCATGCAGACTTAGCCTGAGTGACTCGGGATATATTATTGGCCCATGACATATTGAGTGATGGAGCCGACGAGAGCTCCTGTGACATGGGGCATGGTGAGTCGTAGTCTCATTCATGGCATGTAGACATTCAGTAGACATGTGTATGTTGCACTCGATGTGTGTTTGATTATGCGACTACTGTATGTGCACTTAGGTGGGAGTAAATTTCTAGAGATTTCATTATCACTATCGGGCTTCGCTCACTCCCGTCATGGACCCCTTCGTGCAAATGTATGTCAAAAGGTGACTAAATGACCGCATTCGGGACTCACATATGAAGAAAGCCTGGATTAGAGCTTTAATATATATTTTGTAAAACATATATGGGTTGTATTTATTTGTATAAGAGTGATAAATTAAACTCTAGTGGACTATGGTTTTATAGTCATGTGCTTATATGTTTGAGAGACATTTAGGCCCAAGTGGCCATTATTTTACTTGCATATAGACCTTGTGTGGTCATTGTTGATTATTAGGACATATGCTGTACCTCAAAGTGTAGCTCCCCGTACAAAGGAGATTCTCGCCCGATTGCGGAGTGGTGTCTGTAACCACATCCGCAGTATTCCGCGAGTCGACATTTGTCAACGGACTTCATTGGGGCTACAATTACAATTAATTTTGTATTTAATTCGTAACGCTTCGAATTAATTTTATTCTTAATGGTCACAACCGTTTTACCTATAAACTAAATGAGTTCTATAACACTTAAATATACCAGCCGTTCTCAAAGATGTTTAGGGCATTTGCAGTATAATTTGAATTTTTCGTAATTTAAAATGCAAAACGTGAAATCTGAGAAACCCGGGAATAAGCAAGGGTAATTTTGTAATTTGTCAAAATGGGATATAAATGTCATAAGATTATAAGATTATATGCCAAAGTGGAATATGAATAACTTGTGGTAAATAGAGGAGAGATGAAGGACCAAAGTAATAAAGGGAAACTTAAGTCAAATTAATGCATTTTGATGGCCAAACATGGCTTATGAAATGAGCACTCAAATAAGACCAATTCTCAGTCTCTTATTCGGGCATTGGGGAGCAAAACGTGAAGAAGAGAGGAGAAGAGAAGAATAAGAGAAGAAGAAGAAGAAGAAGAGGAGGAAAGGTATGGAACTAGGATTTTGTATGGAAACTATGTTGTATGGATTTATGACTTTGAGTATGGATGCTATGATGTGTTTGTATGGATATTAGTGGTTCCATTCCTAGGGTTTAGTTAAGAATGCATCCTAACCCTAGATGTCTTGAAAGTTGGTAAACCCTATTTTGTATAAGATAAGTATGGATTTATGGATTCTTGGTTTATGGTGTTTCTGGAGACATGTTTGGGTGTTAGGGAATTAATTTAACTTACAAGGATTAAGTCTGGGGTTTGAAACCCTAATTCTTCTATATGTTTGGTTTTGCTTCGTTAGAAACTCATTTGGGAGTTATTTTTAGTGATAGCTGGGAGTATTTAAGAGTTTTGGGGCTTGATTTTTAAAAAAATGGAAGAAATGATAAAAAATCAAGTAAGATTTGGGGTCTCACATGCATGTAGGCCGAAAGGGAAGAATGGCTCTACGGTTCACCGCGGCGGTTTCATTGTTCACAAAGATGGAAATGTTGTGTTTTGTTTTGTTTTGTTTTTCCGTTGTTTCAAGACTGCTCTATCGACAAAATGAGGATCCTGTATAAGTGTATGAAAAGGGTTCATTCATGTTTGTAATGTAAAGCTCTGGGCGAGTTCATGGGAAAACTTAATGCCCTATGATAAGATAGCAAGTTCTTTAACATGCAACTGTATAAATTACTTTAAGACCATATATTGAATGACACGGTAAACTCTCATTACACGCCGGGCAGTGCACGATAGTACCGTACTTCCTCGACGCTATTGGCACTCTCGCTACCGCTACAACACTCTATTACGCGCGCATCGCCCGACGCTGCTTCGACACTCCCGCGTGCCACGGCGACCTCAAGATCGCACCGCACTCGTACTTATTATGTCGCGGTCCTACCATTTTTATTACCGGGGTTTAGGTAATCCAACAGCTGAGGATATGGTTTTGATAAAGGCTTCTAATAAGAAGAAAGTAATGTACATCGTTATGTTATGAATGTACCTATAAAACTGGAAAATTTCATTTTCTAAAAATGGTAAAATGGTAATTTTTGGCCAACCAAAAATTTTTCTAGATCTGATGACCTAAATCCGACTTCACCGCTGCGAATCGTCTCGTGAAATCTGTATACCACATCAATTCTCATCGAATTCGAGACACGAATTTCATCACGTCTTCGAGGCACTGTGCTCGTGTCGTATGATTACTGCAGAAGTACACATGATATGAGAGGCAGGTGATGTGACAAGGGCCAGCTACTACATATATCCATGTGACACATGTCACATGAATAAGGAGAGGATATGATGAATGACTTATATTGCTTCGCCGTGGTCAAACCCACTCTTGTGCTCAAACTAAGAGGACAAAAGGGGAATAAAATGAAAAGAAAAAAAAAGAGCATCTTCTCCTTTTTGGCCTGGTATCCGGCAGTGAGGGGAGAAAAAAGAGTTTAGAGAGAGAAAGTCTAACTTCTCTCTAGATTTCCTGCACTGTCAGACAACCCTGCCTCGTCTGAGCAAGAGGCTATTGGTCTACGCCGCAAGGGCTACGCGTGACACCGATTTTCAGGGAGTTTCGACAACTCCGAGAGGTGGGGGTTTTCTCCTACTTGATTTATTCTTTAGCTAAGAGCCATTTTAATTGATATAGGATAACTCTATGTCCTGATGGCCGTGTTTTCGATTCCAAAGATCGGACCGATGAGGAAATCCCCTTGTAATGGTTGTGAAATGTAGCCAGATTCCAGTGGTCGTATTGTTCATGTGATCTTGTGTGTGGTTTGTGTTGCTTGGGCGGTTCAAAATGAATTGTTTAAATTGCTTATTAGCCCATGTGAGCTAATTTTGGTGTTATTGCTATGAATGAATAATATGTTATTTGCAGCACTTTTGTTAATATATGCATGCTTGATATATTAACATGATTTGTTGTGAAATGGCATATTGCATTTCATATGCACTGGGTTAACCTAGAATAATAGGTGTGAGTGCATGACATGAAAGAAACAAAAAAAAAAAAAAAAAGTGGTTACTAAATGAATTTCAAAGGAAGATTTTCCAAGAATTTGCCTGAGAAGGTTCAACGCCTACATCTCTTGAGGAAGACCTATGATCGCTTCAGAATTACCCAAAGAATTCAATTCCTGAGGGTTGTCCAATAGATTTCATCGAAATTGGTATTATGTTTTCAAGAACAAAAATATTTTGTTTTGAAATCAGTGTTTTCTCGCTACTTGGTTTAGGCATGCGTGGGAGGAAGTTGGTGGCGCTCGAGAAGCTGAGGAAAGTGGTGAGTCACATTCTCATCCATTTCATGTGTATACTTGAGTAGGAACATATATGTTTTGCTTAAATGTTTGGTTTGATATTGCATGAGAGCACTTAGGTGGGGAGTAACTCCATGTAGGATAATTCCACCATCGGGCATCGCTTCACCCCGGCCGAGGGAAAAATTATTTCGTGCATCAAGGTTCACCTCGCGATAGGACGATTCAAGTCTTAGAGACGGCTAGCGGCCATATGTGGCCTTGTTATGTATTTTGTAAAATTCAGGGGTAAAGACCCGCTTGATAATTTGTAATCAAAACAAATTGTAAATTCACTTATTTTGTATAAAATATACATTTTGGTGAGTATGGATGTATGAGCCGACGTGGCCATTTTTACCATGTACGAGTCCCACTAAGATATGAGACACACAACTTCAGAGGCTGATCTGGGTGGTCACCGGGACCCCGGATCAAAGGCCACAAGACTCCATGGCACCTCCTCACAGATAAATATAAGTCTCCATAAGACTCACGTACTCTATACAAGTATAAGTTCCTCAGAGTACTCCACGGCACTTATGTACAAGCATAAGTTCCGTAGTTCTACTGAGATCCGAATAAGTATAAGTCCTGCATTAGGTACAAGTATGTGTCCTACGGAGATTTGAAAGGCATGAGTCCCGCTAAGTACAAGTAGGTGTATAAGTTTGTTATATGAATTCATGAAAATCCCGAGCATTCGCATCGAAGACTGCTATTATTATAAGTACGCCTTTGTCAGACAAGAGTATCATCAATGCATGTGTACATATATAAGTCATATGCTTCCTACTAAGCGTAAAACTTAGCACGGGTTTTAATCCGTGTAGGTACAGAGGAGGACGTTCGCGATATTCCACATACTACTGGGCTAGCACACTAGTAGGGGTTCACCACATGTAGGTTCTGCGCTCTGAATATGTAAATGTAAATGGTTTTTTTTTGTATATGTATATGTAAATGGGGCTTAGGACTGTATGTATTAACACTGTAAACACCACTACGACGGTAGTTTTATTTTTGTATCTTTTGGATAAGATATTTTGAGATTTAGTTATAAGACTCAAAATAACTTCAATGTCTCAAAAAAGGTGTAAAGAGTCCTGGCCACGTTTCCTCGCGCCCCTTCTTCCGTATCAGGTCAGATCTAAGGCGTGACAAATCTCTAAGTTTGAAATACACTAAACTCATTTCTTCTCGCAGAATCCTGAATATCATTCTCATCAGCTGTTCGTGCCGTGTAGAGCTTATCTTCTACTCTACCCTCAAGAACTCGACATGTATCCCTTGGGAATCAAATTTCTGGCGACGTTGTTTTATACACGACTACCGTTTTGTTTTCCCCAACCTATCATCGATTTTATGTGCACAACATCGTCCCAAAACTATCATCCAACGATCTTTATCCTGCCTTTTCCGACCTTCCGTAGGGCTACATCTTCAACACCGACTATATTTCCAAAATTTTTTGATCAGAGCCGCAACTGCAAGCATAAGTGGCAATCAAACTGCTTCATTAAGACAATGCTCATGAACTAGCCTTCAAGGAATATTTTCAGTCCAAAGGAATTATTTCCACACATTCTTGTATTGAACGACTGGAACAAAATGGGGGTGGCGGAGCGCAAACATCGCATACTCAATGCTGTGCAAGACTTTATACTCCCGCCACTATTCATGCATCTATCGGGGGAGATTGTGTTCTACAAAGAATTTACTTGATCAACCGGACTCTTTCCCCACTCTTAGGTAACAAAACACCATATGAAGGTTTACACAAGAGTGCTCCTGCTTATGGCCATCTCGTAGCTCCCTTGATGCTCTTCAGGGTGCCATGCATCCACATTTTCATAGAAGACACAAATTCAGTCCAAGGGCACGTGCTTGCGTTTTTCTTGGTTATCCTTCAGCTTACAAAGGATACAAGCTATTGGACTTGGAAACTCAATAGATATTCATCTCTCGTGATGTCAAGTTTTATGAAACTTTGTTCCATTTCAGTGATCATGAAGATATTAATCATGATTTGAATAAAGGATCGAAAAGCTATCAATGTGCCTCATCGGTCTCCTTTAGATGATCACATTGGTTCTATTCTTCATCCAGTAAGTACCAACACCGATGCTACTCAAGACCAACCTTTTAATATTGATGGTACACTAGGCCAGAAAACAGTCAGGCCTCAAAGGGACTATAAAAGACCTGCTTATCTAAAGGATTATCACTGTTACCTTGTCCCTTCAATTCTAGCCAGAAAGCCACATACACTATATCCCATATCAACCTTTCTTTCATACCATAGATTGTCCCCCTCATACAAGACTTTTAGCCTTTCTCTTACCACCAAAACTAAGCCAATCACTTATGTGGAAGCTGCTCAATCTCTTATATGGTGTGAAGCCATGGCCGCTGAACTCAAAGCATTGGAACATGCTAAGACATGGTCCATTGTTTCTCTACCACCTGGAAAGCACATCAATGCAAATGGATATACAAAGTAAAATTCAAAGCTGATGGAACTGTTGAGTGTCATAAAGCACGCCTAGTTGCCAAAGGCTACACCCAATAAGAAGGGGTAGACTTTCTTGATACATTTTCTCCCATTGCTAAACTTGTGACTGAAGCTCTTACTATCTATTGCTGTAGTAAATGGCTGGTTGCTATGCCAAATGGATGTCACCAATGCATTCTTACATGGTGACCTTTCTCTAATAGGCTTATATGACCTACTCGACAAGGATATCGCCCAAAGCATGGAGTTTGGGCTCGTTAATATTGTATGTAAGTTGCAAAAGTCTTTGTACAAGCAAAACAAGCTTCATGCTAATGGTATAGTAAATTTTCGCGATTTAATTGCGCCTAGTTTTGTCTTACCATGGTGGTCATTCTTTATTTGTGAAACATTTTGAACCAATTTTGGCCATAATCTTAGTTTAAGTTGATGATATAATTTATAGCAAGCAACAGCTCTGGCTATGGAAGACATTAAAGAACAAATCCCAAGCTCATTTCAAGATGAAAGACTTGGGGGATCTTAGATATTTTTTGGGGCTTGAAATAGCTCGTAGCTCAAATGGTATTTCTTTATGCCAACGAAAATATGCTCTGGAGTTGTTGAATGAATCAAGTATGCTTGGAAGCAAACTAGTCTCTACACCTATGGAGACTAATCTCAAACTCACATTTGATGAAGAAGGGCCTCTCACAGGCCCTACTTTGTATGTATCTAATCGAAGTTGTATTCGACAATTGCACTCCACCAGATGTTATATGTTGTCAACCGATTGCCGCTTTTATCATCAACACTTCAAGGTCGCGTATGAGGGTTCTTCATCATATCAAAGTATCTGTGTCAAGGCTTGTTTTATTCAACAAGTAAACTTAAGTGAATGCTTATGTATGCCGATTGTGCCACTTGTAAAGAAACAAGACGTTTCACCATCAAGGCTTTTGTATATTCATCGGTCACACGTTTCGAAGTCAAAGAAACAACCTTCCATTTCTCGTTTCTTTTCCGCTTTCAAGCAGAGTATCGCCCATGGCTGCTGAAGTATTTGTGAAATCACTTTGTTACTCTAATGGTCGATCGATTAAGGTGTGAAACACGGGGGTCTAACTCGCTTTTCTCGTGATAATCAAAACATTTCTTCGCATTGCCGCAACCAAAGCAAGGTACTATGAATGCACAAAAACATATAGATCGATTGTCATGTTGTGAGAATAGATTCAAGCCGGTATGCTAAAGACACTACATGTTTCCCATCACATACCAAACTACATTTTAAGTTTCGACTCCTTAAGCCAGATCCAAGTCATTTTCAGAGGCTCATAAACAAGACGGGTTATACATAAATCAGATTACAATCTCGAGGGAGTCTTGATGACTAACCTTTTAGGATTAATTGTCTTTCTTTATTCCTTTTGATAAGGTCATTGGGGTGACATCGTGAATGGTGTAAGATTCCCTTTTCAAAGACATGGTTATCTTTCTATGCCTTCACGCTTGGTTTTGGGCAATGGAGAATGAAATTTCCTTCTTTATCTCTCCGCTCCTCTACTATGTTTCCATCTCTTTTGATTTCTAATACCCTCAAAGCTTAATGAGACTTATACTCTCCGTAAACCAAACCGATTATCCAGTATCATCCCTACATCTATCACCAATCTTACATCTCTGCTCAATTTCAGGTTCAATTTAATCAATTAGAAGGGAAGTCTTCCGTGGGAATCTAGTGGTACCACCCTCCCTAACCTCGCGTGACTTTCTTGTCCATAAATCGATTCAGGACTCATTCCGCTGTCATTATCAAATGTATCAAATCTTGAAGTACTTGATCCGTCAACAATCACTCAAAGGGATGGCTATTAATTTTGGAAATCTAAACCTCCCGGTCGGGAATGTCTAAGCAACAGACTGTAAGCACTCCATATGTAGGTAGCTTTCTAGAGCTGACAACCTGGGTTTCATCTCCTCCTTGACCAACTGCAGCCGATTAAAAATATTGTCCCCCGACGCCAATAAAATTTTTGGAGGTGTCACCAATTCCTGTAGCAACCCCTCAACCCAAACTGAAGTGGCATCATTCGCAGCTAGAATCAAGTCTCGGAAACATTCCAAAGAAGCATCAAATCTCGTGAAACTTGATTGCATTAAACATGCATTAAATAAATGAGCTGTCGCGTAATCTCCTCTCTATTGGAAACTTAACATTGTTGAATCACCGCTAGAGGAAAATAATTTTTCGTGGAAGTATACCTGAACCCGAAATTGCCACAACTTGTTATTTGCATCTTCATGGCAATAACATAAGTGTGGCATATCCCCCGACGCATCGCCTGAGGATCTGCGAAATAAACTCACAATTGCCAGAAATAACTTTCATGGTTCACTCGGGAAGTGGGTAGCTCGAGAAACCTTGTTGAATCGACATTTCCCAAAACCACATTATCCGTGATCTCAGCAAATCTCGGGCAACCGTGACGATCGAACGCCTCATATGCATGAGAATCTCTCTTGATTGAGACATCCTTAATCGTTGAATTCTTCCGAGAGGGCCCGGAAATCGTGCCAGATTTTCTCACAAAACCCGATTGTGAAATTCCAAGATACTTGGCTACTATTCCTTCCGACTTAACCTTCCTACCGATTTTGAAGGCAAAGTACTCCTGCATACGTAGCTCATAATACGGGTTGAGCTCAAGGAATCAACTTACTTTTAATTCAAATTTTTTAAGAATTGAACTATAAAATTTAATATTAAAATAAAATCTGATCAAATCGCTCACCTGTTAATCTATACCATGGTTTACTTCCCTGCCAAATTTCCTCTAATTGATCCGAATTTTATTTAATTTTTAAGTAATTAGTTTAATAATTGGAATTTCAAGGATTTATCTATCAAATTTCATATTTTTGCTTATTTTTTTTTGTAATATAGGGGTTTTAAAATAATTATTATTTATAAATATATTATTAATATATTAAACTTTGTTGTTTTAACTATTTTATTTTCAATTTCTAATTGTATGTTTTTACTATAACTTCTTATAGATAATTTAATATTTAAAAAAATGTTGTATGAAAATTTATGGGAATACATTTCTGAATTCAATAAATTAAGCAATTTTAATATTTGAATATAATTTTATTTATTCCATTAATCTTATTTTAAATATTTATAATTTCATTTTTTTATTTATCCTTTTAAATTTTATTCAATCATGTTTTTTTTTATACAAATAAAGCTTGTACTATTTTATAAATTAAATTAAATTTAATAACTAAATTATCAGTTTATTTTAAATAAATTTATTTCCATAGACTAGTGTCGAGTAAAAATAATGTTATTTTTTTAAAAAATAATTAACAAAATTTATACACTAATTTCTTTCCTAATATAATTATATCTTTATCAGGATGAATTTTCAAAGGATATTTCATTATTATGGGATGCATTTTTGGAAAAATATTTTTATATTCCAAACATAAATGAAATTTATGTCGCACATTTTAAATTAATTAATGTATGATTTATAACTTTATTTAAACCTGGTAAATCCTAATTTTCTTAAAAGTAAAATGGTAATTTCTACAAAATCCGAATGTTTCTAGATCTCGATAACAAAATGGACTCCACTGCTGGAATCGCCTCACGAAATCTAGCTACCACGCTGAATTTCTCATTAATTCAGACAATGGACTAATGCTTTTGATGGGACGACAGAAGACGACACTTTAACATCGTGAATGGCCAAGAGGCACGTTGCTCCCACCCAGGCCAAATATGAGCTCGTTACAGGCCATATGATGACAAGAACTCCTAATCGGAGGAATCTCAAAGCCGCATGGATAACGATGCTTAAATCTTCTCAACCAATTAGAAGGTGACAAGTGGCGTGTGAGGGGACAAAAAGGAGACATCTTCTTCTCTCATTGGGCTGTACGTGCAGTGGGGAGAAGGGGGAGCAGGTTTTCAAAAATTGAGGGTTTTTAGAGAGAGAAGCTCTACCTTCTCTCTATAATTTCCTAGCACCTGACCGCCGGGGTTTCTGTGAGGCAAGAAGCAGTTACTCCCCACTCCGCAAGGGCTACGCTGGTACTCGGCCAGGAGTTTCGATAAATCCTAAGGTGGGTTTTCCCCTACTTGGATTTCCAATTTCGCTTAAGTGTTTTGTTAATGCTATTGATTTTGAGGTCGGAGTGGTTTGCCGATCGGTCCCAAAACTTGGGACCGAAATGTGGAAATTTCTGGAGCCCGTTTTAGATAGTCCACGGACTGTTTGGGCCACTTGTGTGATAATTTATGCAATAAATTATGTTTCTCGCCAGAGGAGTCGGAAATGTCCATTGATATTCATTTCCAAAAAAGTGGAACCAATGTTTGATGAGGCTGGCTGCCCACGGATTGCAGCCCATCGCTATTTTGGACCGTTAAAACAAATTTCCGGGTTTGTATCGATTGACTAAACGCCCTTGTGTTATTCCTAAAATATCGCTAAGATGAATGGCTTGATTTGTGTGGAATTTAATATGTTAATGGAATTTGATGTGTTAACATGATGTGGTGATTTAATTTATGTTAATATATGCAATGTAAATATATTAGTCGAAAGGGTTTGAAATGGCATAACGCATTTCATGCACCAGGGCACCCTAGGAAATTAGGTGTGAGTGGTGATTAAGAAATAAAAATGGAACATGATTGTGAAAGGAATTTCGATGGAAGATTTTCCTCCTGAGAATTGAGTCGGGAGATGGTCCACATCACTCGGATGAGACTACGACCGTTTTAAAGCTTCCTCCAACAAATTTAATTCTGAGGGTAGTCCAACATTTTACCGAAACTCTGAGCTGTATTTTCAGGAAATTCAAGTTTTTGTTTTGAAAAATGCAGTGTTCTACCACATGGTTTAGGTAAAATGCAGGAGCCTGGTGAGAACTCGAGACACGGATCGGGCATGTAAACATTCAAGCATCGATCACGTATTTGCTTGGAGCGTGTTTACATTGAATCATTGCATGCACTTAGGTGGGGAGACCTATTTAGGTAATTCCACTACTGGACAATTGCTCACTCTGTCGAAGGATCATTATTTCGTGCATAGGAGCTTTATCGGGGAAGACGATAATCGACTAGAGGCCACCATTATGAAGAGTTTATCAGAAGCTGTTATTTTTTGTATACATGTACTAGAATCTTGATTCTAATATATGTTTGTATTAAGAGTGATGTATCAACTCTGAACTATTGGAAATATAGTTGATGTATTTTGGATGAGGATGATGTAGGCTAAAGTGGCCATTGTTATCACATTTAGTCTCACTTTATATGAGGACACACTGTGTATTCCATGGTCGACAAGCTTGCTCGGACCTGAGGACACTCCCGGTTTTGGGGCCACAAATTAACCACTATCAAGGATGTACATATTTATAATGTGAATCATTTTCATTATAAAACTCACATAATATTATTGGAATATAATGACAAGATGCGATTGTTATTATATAAGATTTATTTCATACTTGAGTTACTTTTTTTTTCTAAGTTGTTACTTTATTGTTTTAGTACTATTTTTTACCAGTTAGTTTCGTGACTTGGTTATAATAGTGTTCTATCATTATTTATTTATTTATTTATAAGCTCTTAGTTTTACTATTATTATATTATTTAGACTCAATCATTTTATATATTAATTATTATTATATATTTGTATATTATTTATTTTTATTTGAAGAATGACGAATTTGTAAAAATAATTTTTTTAGTATGGTTTGAACTGATCCGTTTACTAGCTCTACCAGTAGATGAAGTTTTTAGAAATGTAAGTGCACGCATTGGCCGGAAATAATGTGCTCTATTGGGTATGGTATCTAAATTACTAAGCGCATGCTCTAAAGACCGTATGAAAACGTTAAAATGTCTCTCGCCCTCAAATTAACAACTAAATAGGAGTTTCAGAATAATTAAAATCTCTAGATAATCTTGCCATTTAAACACGAGTGAATGTGGGTACTGGGCCTGCACTAAATTTCCTTCAGGCCACCTACCAACCCAAGAGCTTTAGTGAAAAGGCCTGTGGCCAATAGACCCAGTGAACGCCCCGACCGTTCCGGTAAACTTTAAGGATTACGAGCCCGCACACTGGGGCCGGCCCCAGAAACGCCCGGCCGATCCTCGCCCGGCACTGTATCTCATCCTAGACGCCTTTTCTAACCCAAGCGCGGCTTTCCGACGGCAACTCTAATACCAAACGGCTACAAACGCCCATTAAGGGGCATGAGTCCATCCATGAGTGTCAACAATGAGCTTCTCGATATAATCCGAAAGCCTCTTAGCGTTATTCTATCTGGGAAGGCAAGACGTAAAGGTAGCAAGTCATCTCTTTCTGGAATAAGAGCCACCTTTCCCTAACATATGGGAAGAAATCGCCACTCTCCAAAAAGATGGATCCTCTTTCCTCCTCCACCCATAAAAGAGAAGTCACACTAAAAAGGTGCCAGATTCTCGAATCGAGATAGTCACCGCCAAGCTCCAGCACTCAGAAGCACTAACTTCGCGATCTGGCGGGCGACTAACACCACCGGCTGCCTCGTTTTGGTGGTGTTACACCAACTGATAACGTCTCGACAATCCAGTTGACTCTAAGAATCTAAGAGATTCACACTGCGCCGTGTCTCTGGAACGCCAAGCAAGAAGTCCTTCGTGAGGTGGCACAAGATCGCGGGTACACCCGCTCCTAGGTGAGCCCCTAATCTCCAAAGCTTCCTATATTCCCAAACACCTTACTAGTAATAATCAGAACAAATTTCAAATACCCCAGTACTTTCGACATGTTTAGAGTATTTTCAGTTAAGTTAATGTTTCAGAGTTAAATTTAAAACATGGAACGAGACCCCAAATTTTAAAGACACAAGACAATATGTAAATTATCCAAAAGGGACTTAAAAGCCTATGCCAATAAGAGGAATTGAAATAAAATGAAATAAAGGGGAAATGAATATAATGGTCAAGATTTGGAGGACCAAAAAGCAATAATGAAACTTAACTCAAAATGGGTTTTTGGAAGTGCCAAACATGGCCTAATAAAACTACGATTAAGACTAAATGGCTCAAGGGGAGAAAACGTGAAGGAAGAGGAAGAAGAAGAAGAGAAGAAGAGGAAGAGGAGATCAAGCAAGCCAAGGTATGGAACTTTGGATTTTTGTATGGAACTATGACCTTTATTATGATCAAGAGATTTGGCATGGATCTTGGGTTTAAGATGATTATCTTGTCAAAACCTAGCCTTTGCAGGTTTCATCTAAACCCAAAGATTATGAAAGTAAGGTGTGTGAGAACCCCATATGGCACAAGATATTATGGAACCTTCCTTTAGGTTGATTCATGGTTAATCGAGTCTTTGAGTTAAAGCCAGAACAAACCCAAATAAACATCATGTTGGTTTGTGTATGGGTCATAACCTATATTAGAATGATTTTTGAGGAATTCATGAAAGAATTTTGAAGAAAGATATGTAATTGAAAGAAGAATTGAGTAAAAAAATGTGATTATAAGATGAATTTTGAATGGTTTTGAGGTGTTTATGGAGTAGGGTTGAATCGGGCAATGTAAATATGAAAATGGGAAAATACACATTCCTGCATTTTCTGGGGACATGTACCGAAGACATTTGAACTGTACCGGCACACCCTTCCTGTAACTCCAGCCAAAATGCAGACACTAGTGTACCCGGCACACCCTGCTATGTTTTCCCGCCACTTGGGGCCAGAGATTTTGGCCATAATCTCTGCCTATATTCTTATCTCGATTCGGTGATTCAAGTGGGCTGGTTTAAAAATAGACTTCAAGGAAAATCACATAAAGAAATAGACCTGCCACCTCCGACTCTATGGCCCAAAAATTCACCTGCCAAAGGGCCATGTGTGCCTAATTTCTGCATCAGTTTGACCATAGAGTGTACCGAGTTGTTTGAACATAACTCAGTTCCTGTCTTAACTAGGTGATTCCAGTTGGAATAGAATCCTTAACACCTTAAATTTAAAGGAGTATAAAGAACCAGTGTCAAATATGGAGACAAGGCACTGGAAAATGAATATTGCAAACTGTCCATCGGTAAAAATCGGTAAAACGACTAGTTGGCATGAAAATGCCATAACTTTATTTTGGGTGATCCAATTGGAATGATTCCACTTCTAAGAAAAATAGGATTCATAGAGGGACAAGAATATATGAATGATGTGTGGATAGGCATCATCGTACAAGTATCTGAAGTTGAAACGCCATATGAAGAGCATGAAACCCGAATATGAGATGAAACCCGAAACGAATCAAATACGGTAACACATAACGTGGCTAAGAATGCCCTAAATATTCAGACTGATAAAAAAATAGATTATATATAATTATTACCAACATATAAATTGTAAACTCAGCTTAAGACTTTTAGCTATTATTAATATTATATATCTCTATTACGCATAGCACGATAGTACTTCAGATTTCCCGATTAGTGCGACGGCACTCCGATCGTGTGCACGTATAGTACTTTGCAGACTTTCCTGATTAGTGCGACGACACTTCTCTCGATTGTGAGCCGCAAGTACATTAGTACTTCTGATTTCGATTGTACTTTTGGTACTCTCGATTAGTGCGATGACACTCTCCTCGTCGTTGCTTCCTCGCACCCCTGTTCAACTGGGCACCTCAAGATCGCACTGCACCTTCGGGTACTTATTGTGTTTGTGACCTACCATTCAGATACTGGTCTAAGCAATCCAACACAAAGGATAAGACTCGAATACCGAATAAGAATAAAGAAATGAATATAGAAAAGATTTTAATGTACCTACGTACTGTATTTGTTCGTAGTACCCACGTACTTTCTTTGTATAAAATTCCTGTATACCTACGTACTTCCTCAGACGGTAAAATAAGCACAAGTTCTGCAAATAAGTATAAGTCCAAAGAGGTACCCACGGTACCCTCCGTGATAATGAATATGTGTAGTACCTACGGGTACTTTTGTACAAGTATAAGTTCCGTAAGATGTTATGTCTGGTGAAGACAGAGAGTTCAGAATACACGTATAAGATCTGAAATACAAGTATAAGATTCGAAATACAAGAATAAGATCTGATATACAAGAATAAGTATAAGTCCTGTAGTACCCACGTACCTCCTCAGATAATGAACTGCTCGTAGTACCTACCCGTACTTTTGTACCAAGAAATGTTCCAGGGGTACTACGTGCCTCCGTATCCCAAATACAAGAATTAGCTCAGAACGCAAGTATAAGTTCCATAAGGCCGCGATATGTCTGGTGAATCCAAGAATAAGATCCGAAATACAAGAATAAGATTCAAGTACAAGAATAAGCTTCGGTGAATACCAAGATAAGAACCAGAATCCGCTGATACGCCTCAGAGTACAAGTACAAGATACAACACATCTCCCGTATAAATATAAGTTCCGACGCACTCCACGTACTTCTCGTATCCGACATCAGAGTGCACCTACGTACCCCCATATGTTTCTCCGGATAAGGATAAACCCAATAGTACCGCGAGCACTCGTATATGTATAAGTCAAGAGTACCTACGGGTGCTTTTAATTAATTATAAGTTTGATATAAGTATAAGTACGTATCTTTTGGGACATTTGAATAAGTAGTACTTACGAGTACTTCCGTATAAGAATAAGTTCCGCAATACCAGTATGCATTCCGTAATATCTCTGTAGTACCTACGGGTACCTTCGAACAAATGTAATCTTCGTAGTATAAGTATAACTCCTGGGGGCTACATGAGCTTCAGAAGACCTAAGGGTACCTCGGTATAAGCATAAGTTATGTAACTCCTACGGGAGATCTGAGATAGAAATATGAGTACGTGATAAGTACCTCCGTCTAAGTATATGTATAGGTGCGCATCATATATGAACCCGAATAAGTATAATATGTATACTTACTGAGATGTATAAATATGTATCCTAATGAGTATAAGTATTACCCGATGTGGTTCAAGCATACGTCCTGGGAGATCTGAATAATTATAAGTCTGAGACAAGTATCAGTATAAGTTCCGATATATATATCAATTGGGAGACCTAAATAAGTAGATGTCTGATATAAACATAAGTACGTGTCCTAATGAGATCGGAATAAGAATAAGTCCAAGTATCGCAGAGTAAGATCCGCATACATAAGCTTCGAGATAAGTATAAGTACATGTATAAGCTCAAAGACAAAGATACGAAACCGCTTATAAGTATAAGATCCGATTACTATAAGATCCTTTCGAATGCTATAAGTATAAGACCCGTATAAGAATAAGTTTACATGAGTATAAGATCCAAATAAGGATAAGTCTCGCTATAAGAGTACTTTAAAGTATAAGATTCTTATAAGTATAAGTTCGTGATCGGGATGATGATTCAGTATGCTTAAGGCTTGTTATAAGAACATTTATGTTTGTAAATATGTGATATGTACTTCAAGATTTTTGATATCTGGCATTATTATCCACGCGGTTTGTGTTTCAGATAAGATATGTTTCCCACAAAGCGTGAAAGCTTAGCACGTTTTTAATCCGTGTAGGTACGTATAGACATTCAAAACATCGATATAATAGGCCAATACACCCGCATGGTTCATCGCATGGTTCCGTGCTCTGATTTGTAATATGGGACTCAGTTATATGTATATAGATTTTTGATGGACACCATTTCAGTGGTAGTTCTTTTGATTTGTATATAATATTTTGATTCTAAGTATAGGATGTGGCCATACCGCATACAAGTTCGTTTTTAAAAAATCAGGTAAAGAGTCCCAAGATATGGTCTCGCGCCCCCAACCGCGGTTCGATTCGCAATCTGAACCGACCGGATTCGACCATGCGATGCCACCACGCGGACCACCGCCATGACTACCAATCCGGCGAACCTAACCCCTGAAGATCAGCTCCTTCCCTGGCGCAAAGAGATGGAAGCAAAATAAGAGGAGCAGGCCAGGCAGATGGTCGAATTGCACGAACAGGCGAACCGGTTGCGAGAGGAAAATGAGCGCCTGCGAACCCAATTGAGCCGATCCGCCGGCAACAAGGAACCTCCCTGCTCCTCCCTTCCCCAACCTCGACAAAGGTAAAGAGATTACCGTGACCGGATGATGTTGATCTACCGGCCGGATGATGAGCCATCCTCCGCGCCTCCCGCTAGGTGCCGCTTCACCATCTCCCGAACGCCGCGAAGCCCACTCGAGAAAAAGGCCACCCCGACCGCCCACCCAACGCGTTGTAAGGCGTCAAAAGTGAGGGAACCCAACACGGACTAACAACCTCCCAACACCGGCTCACCGGCATGGTCTGACAAGCGCCGAGGGCCTCTCACTGGGGCAAGCATCCATGTGCCCCACCTTTATGGGGCCGCTCACAATAAGAAATGATTGGCCCTCCGTCAAGCTCGGGGACCACGTGACATGCCTCCACCCTCGGGACAAGATATCCCGACTACGATCCTCCCCGCGGCTTTTCCATACCACCCTTCGCCATGTACGACGGTTCCTCCCAGATCCCAGAGCAATCACATACAGGATTACTTTCACCAAAATAGATCCTCAATGGGGGATGATTCACTCTTATGGCGTGTGTCTCTACCCACCCTTGAAGGCCCTCAAGCTCTAGTCTCAGCCTCACAAGCTCCTTGGGAGACTCATTAAACATGATTCCATTTTAATTATAAGTCTGCTCTCATTTCTACAGTTTGTGCTCTACAAAAGGGAATATTATTCTCCACCATCCCTGGGGTCGGTTGAGAGTCCATCCTGATCTCACACTACAAATTGCATGCGGTCCAATGGATTGATGCTCACAGATGGAGTGGTCTCGCAAAACTCAAGCCATCGGTCACCCTCTTCCAGCCTTGATCCCCTATCTCAGAAAACCAGTGAGAACCGTGACCTACGCGATGGGCCCTCTACCCCGGGAAGAAGGGCAGGTCCGGGGAACAGCCTCACAAACCAGCAAAGATAATAAACACATAATTGGCTTCACGCGCTGGCGTCCTATCCCCACGTAAAAGGTCCTTGCGCAAGAGTTTCGGCGCCTTGATCGGCCATCCTGTAAAGCAGTTGAAAGACCTCCCAATTCATTTTAACATCGCTATGATTCCCAGCTTCTGCCTTATCATCCGGTCTCCCTATTTATGTTCCCACCAATGAGGTGGCAACCTGATCAGCCAACAGATCCCGGTATGATGCGAGAGCCAGCTACTGCTGTGGACCATGGCCATGAGACATCCCCATCTGGCCGAGCTCTCAATGAGAGGAGGAAAAGATGATCTCCTGAGCCGGCCACCTAGATGGTACTCGAGTGGAGTTTAACCTGGGGTGGTCACCCAGGGACACAAGCCCTGAAACATCAAACTAACATGCCCTGCGATCCCCACCCACTCACTAATCATACTGGGACCCAGCCTTCCATGGCCTGTCATCAACCACAGCCCACCTGAGAAGAATGCCCTAAAGCCTCTGCACAAGGCATGCATGTAATGGTCACCCAACTGGGAGATGTCCAATAGCTCTCACACGGAGCCTTCCTTTGTATCCTTCACCTATTAACCCTACACAAGTCATCACAACTCATGAGCATGCAATACACTTACATTATCCAGTATCAATAAGCCGATGCACAAGTTCTCAATGATCCAAAAATGCTGATCCGCCTTCCATCTCTACGCCTTTAGTATAGATGAGAGCCCGGATTGATCATCTCCGATTCCTACGGTAGGGTTTTGTCAGTTTCAACCAGCTATTGATGACTGAGTTTCAAGTCGGGATATCAATTCTCTATCGGATGGTAGGGTCCCAGAATCTAGCAGTGGCTCGCTTCCGGTGTTACCGGGCCATACAATGCTGGTTCTCTCGCTTCCATTCCAATGCGATGCCATGAGTTAGTTTCCATCCATACAATGGTCACAAAATACAGCTGCTCCTGATCGAAACCTACAAGCTGATCCCAGTGAGCCACATCTTAGCTGCGAGTGCTATCGAACCTCTGACGGATGCGCAAAACCGACATTGGCTCCCGGCAATCCACCCCGAGGGACATCCAACCCAACATGGCCCCATAGCTTCATCCTGTCCAGCCTGGCCCTGAGAGGATGGGAGAGTAGATCGCTGACCGTGCCAGATCCTTAGAAACCACCGTGGTCCCCGAATACCTCGGCCTAATAAAATGCATGCTCCATATTGAAGGTTCTCATTCCTGGGCGGAAAACCACCACACCCAGCTGAAAGTACCAATGTCATGATCTGTTTGATCACGTATATGCTCGGATCAGCCCCATCTCCATGACCTCGCTACAAGCCAAATGCATCTCCCGCCAAACCTGCCAGATAAAAAGTGAGACGCCACCTGCACCGCCATTCCTGGCACTCATCCATGGAGGGCCGATAATCCTTCCGTGATAATGATCACATCGTGTTTTAAAAATATCCTGACTATCGGTCAGTGCTGGCAGGTCCAAAATATGTAGAACGGGGTACTCAAGTACATGTGTGATCAAAAACACTTGTCTCAACGACACTGCCCCCTGTCCAAAGATGCCTCCCCACTCCCAAGATAAGATCAGATCGTGGATTGATTCTACTGTGCTACCTGCGATTTATCCTCTCCCTGATCGCTTGAAAAGATTGCACTTAGATTCCCACGCACTCTATCGTGAAAATGGCGATCTTCACCACGACCCATGATTCCTTATTTCAAATGAGAATGTGATGCCCTTCCATGAAGAATGTTAGGCCACCCCGTTTCAACATGAGGTTGGTAATCTTAAAAACAGTTTCCTAATCTCATTCCAGCTCACGGAAGTTTGATATATTATCGATGATAGAGTGTTTCAAAGCCCAAAAACACTTGATTATGTTTCACCTATCTCAACAAGCTTCTGATCTCCTCCCAGAATATGGCACTGAGACTGGGCAAACCCCTAAAATGCAAAGCCTTCGGTCGCTGCCTTATTCCTTAGTTTTTATGGTACTGACAAAGATAATAGAAAAAGGTCCCCACATCCTAAAAGCTTGATCTGCAACTATCTATGTCCCTAAATGCTGAAAGAGATCCAGTTGATCCGACCATTTGGCACTCCAGCCTAGTTTCTTTATTTTACTCTCCGATCAGACTGACCGTAAAACCTCTTCTACTTACCCTGAAAGGCCACCGGCTCTAATTGAATGAGGAAACAAGGATCTGTGACTCCAGAGTAACTGCTAACAGGCCTGGCTTAGAGTCTCCCTGGGATCCAGGAGCTCAGCTCTTAGATTATTCCTGATCTTTACCTGAAGTGCCTCCTAGAGGAAGGGACCCCAGTGATTCCACTTGCCGAAAAGAATGGGATGTGCAAGCCTAGTGTGGTCAGGGCGATCTTCTGTTGAAGGTCCCAACCCACGCGGAACCAGATATGGTAAGACCATTCCTTGAACTTGTTTTCCTACCCTTTACTAATAGCTCAGCCTTGTGGAAGCTTCTACTTCATGCTTCCAGGCCTCATCCTGTCAGGTGGATTTAATCTTCCTACCCCGTGGCACAGATCCACAAAACTGATGAGTGTCCATGACAGCTCCACGGGGTACTGGAACTAAACGAGTGAGCTGGCACATCCCATGATGGCCTAGACCTTCAGTGCATGCAAGTCTTAAATTTATTCCTTTGCAGTAATGTCCCCCAAAGAGTTTGGGTCAGATTCTGTCCTTACTCAAAAGGGCCATGATCCTGAAGGATGTGGGGCTTCCCATAACTCATGAGCTTCCAAGAGATCTATCTTATACTAACCCTCCAATCCGGGGAAATAATCAATATAGTTAGTTTTGAAGTCACTTCCAACAATTTAGCAAGCCCACTACGGGCTTTAAGTGATAGCCGAAAGCTGAATCCTGGTGTCTCAATAGGGTGCTTTCAATGTCTGCTGATCCCCCCACCAAGATTCATTGTACTTGGTTTGTGAGATGTCAACTGATATCGAACCCATGAACCCAATGGAAAATATGGCTCTGAATTAAACAGAGATTTGAGCCATCCTCCTTACCGGAAACCTCTGAACATCCCTCATATCCTTTAATGAGAGGGCTCATTTGCCCTAGCTCTACCATCAAGGCTTTCAATAGTAATGTAAAACCTGATGATATTCCCCCCACTTATCAACTGCCCAATCCCATGAGTCATATATCAAAATGTCCCCAGACAGTGAGTCTCCAGATCCCAGATTCTTTTGATCCCACATTATTTTTCCTTACATGATAGCTCACGTCTTCTTAGAGCAATTTTAGACTTTGATGTGTGGCTGTAGCTCACAAAATTTAGATTCACTCCGGCTTAGGTTCCTCCTAGTAGATAAGGATTAAGATCTAAAAGGCAGGCTTCTTGAGCCCATATCAGATAGGGTTCTTGAGTGCTTCTTTGCGCGATTAACCATGTTTCTTCCACTGATTTAACAGGCACCTGGTGTTCAAGATTCACTGTCGCTTAGGTTTGAGTGCTCGTTGTTTTAAAAGCCGCACCCCAGTCAATGAATAGAGATAAAAAGCCAAACCATGAAGATTTGAACTATCATATCGTCATCAAATATTTAAAAAACAAAGAGTTAACAATGCAAAGTGACAAAGTCAAGATAGAGTTAAAAGAGGTCATACAAGATCGTTAGTTCTTGGTAATGCCAAGACGCAAAATTACCAGATCATAAAATACGTTCATGTATGGTACTTAACTCCAATAAATCTAATCTTCTCAAGCAGAATCAAAGAGACTCCTGCCTCACATCTGCCTGGCTGTATCCGCTCATTATCGCCCGCGTGCTCTCATTATTAATACCCGCTAGAGCCAGCTTCAAACGCCAAGGCCCATTAATGATTTCGCATCTTTGGTGATTCACATCAATGGGGCCTGAGCTCAACAAATCGGTCTCCATTCTGGTCATCCTCAGAATAATGCAAACCAATTTCCATTTCTGGTGGTCATTTCGTCCTTGTATTTTTAGCTTCAAAGCACATAGTCTATTGTAGTTTCTCTGGGCATAAAATGGGTGGCCTATATAACTCCCCTATAGTTTTTGGTGGGCCAAGCAGCTAGTGGGTAATCCCGGAGAAATATTTTCGGATACCTTTTATTTCATGTAATGATCTGCAAACGCTAGTGGCCTGCTTCTTCCCCTCTCTCCTCTTTCTCTCATTTTCAGGGCTGTCAAATGCAACCCTCTGCAGTGATGATTTAACCCAAGAGAGATGTTTCCGGCTGCTCCTTTCTTTGGTTAGTGGCAGGCTTAGCTCTGTCACAAGTAAATATTGTGTCACATCTCATGTGTCAATTGCCAGGTGCACAAGGATTTATGGCATTCCCATCTCTCAAACTAGGTCAATGCTCATTTGACGTTACTGACCATCAATACTTTTGCCTGATGCTGTAGGATACAGCGTATTTACTTTATACTTTTTGATGCACCAGGTCTTGACGGCTCTCTTACTTGAGCCATCAAATGATTGTCAGAATGTTAGTGGTTTTAAACCCGAAGGGCCCAGATATGTTAATCTTCAGTCAACATCTAAACAGAGTGATCTGGTATTAGCCTGTTAGTTTCAAACAAAAGAGATCCAATATACTGACTTATAGGTCAGTTGGCTGTACACGCAAAGAGATAAAAACCCCAGAGTATTACTTGTTATCTGTATAAGATCAAGTTAGTGATCCAATCTCTAAAGTTATCTCACATATGATCATTGTTTTGATAAATATTCAGCTTTTCAATCACTGCATATTACTGCTTTTGAAACAAACTAAAAATCCAAAATGAAGTTTCCTGGTCTTTCACATTTGGTAAATCATTCTTTAGACAGAAAACCCATCCCCGTGTTCATCCTTTGGGACGCTTATATCAAAGAGTCACTCGTCAAATGCAAGAGAGGAAATCCTCTAAAGATATAAATTTCATGATTCCTTACTTCAAATCCCATCGTGGTATCAATCAAATATATGCCGCTGTTTATGGTGCCAAACTGACATTTGATGAGTTGAAGTGTACTCTAGACCACTGATCAAAAGTGGAAGCGTAACTCCTTAATCCTGTGACCCTGAAATGCTCAGGAACCCAGCGTCATCACTCGTAACCCACTGCTTTTGCTTTTTTACAATCAAGCTTTTTACTTTAGCCAATAACAACCTTTGCAAGTTATTTGTGCCTCCTCAGGAAGTCCCAATGGTAAGGCCAGAGTGCAAGATCGACCATGAACAACAGGATTATAAAGGATCAAAGATAATTACCCATACTGAGCAAGAAAACATGATCCCCAATTCTAGAGAAACAAATAGAAGTTAGCCGGGGGGGCCCCAATGTGGTCCACCAAATTTGAGATAGATTCCATGTGAGGATCAAGCATCCACCCTCCCAGAGTTAGTGCCCTTCTCGTGATCATGACCTCCCTGTCAAGATGAAGCAAAGAGGTCTCATTTGCACCTTGACCCAGCTATATCAATACAGTATGGAACAGAAAACCATGGCACCATATTGAGGATCTGGAGTGCAGCGATGCACTCATCTTACATAGAAGAATGATCTGATGGATTGTGGTTTGCTTCCAGCTGATTTCCACCCGGATCTCGTAAAGCTGACAAGGTCAGATCGTGGGCCAAACCACTCCGAGGCCTGTAATCCCATCAAATCGGGGCCCAGCCTGAGCAGACCCCGGCCAGTTCTTTCCAAGGCTCATAAGATCTCCAACACCTTGGAAAAGACAAACTTATACCTGTGCTCCTCGCATGGTGAGAGGCCTGCAGATTCACATCGGAGAGATCGGCGTGGAGTGACCATCGCTGCATGCCCACACGCTGAGCCTGACAGGCTGATGTCGGCGGAACCACTCACAGGTGATAGTCTCCTGCCACTGAGTGCCTTTTGAAATCATGTGGAGGAGATTCCTCTAAGCAAAGGCATCCACCAAGTTTTGCTGATTCTTTAAAACTGATGCAGATTGAGCATCCCCTTAAGGTTGGACAGAGCCAAACCTCAGTGAATGGAAAATAACGGAGTCCCACTAAATCCCTGGGTGGAGGATTTGATACATCTGCTTGAGACATAGAAAATGAAAGTCTAGAATTTCAATCCTATTAGAAGGGATAGGAGCTGAAGGAAAAAAAGGCTCCATGATGTACATGCAAGATTCAAAAACACCAGATGTGCCAACCCATTCACCTCCCAGCTTCCTAACCTAGGGTGTATCCGGTGAAGAATGATGATACATTAGCAAGTCTACTCCAATGAAGATCATGGCAGAGCAAGAAAATGTCGTAGGACAAGAGCCAAGCCACCACAATCCACTGCCCAGAGATATGGAGTCACTACTGTCTGATCATAATCCAATTGGAGGAATCAATCTTAACCTTTCCTAGCTCATTTCCATTCTTATGTAATTTAAAATAAAAAACCCATACTAAGTTCCCTGATATTTATCCACATTTAATCCATCAATTTATCTCACACTCAGGGAACAAATAAGTTTCCAATTTGAGTATGTGTAATTTTTAGAAGAACAAAAGGGATCAATGTGAACCCGGTACAAAGGATCGATATCGTAGAAAGCAATCAACAAGAGAAGGATTGCCAGAGAGTAACTTGAATAAAAAACTGATAACCTGGCGTGATTCAATCACCAAGATGAACAAGCTCGTTGGAGGTATAAGAGTTGAGAGCGGTTCCCTCTCCCAACAAAGCGTACAAACCCCAAAGGGAACTGATGAGTGTGATCATCCAACATCCCAGTGATCTGATGAGGCAGGGGCGCTTGCAATCACGCCGAGGAGGAAAAGAGCTGATCAAATCATGCCCAAACCCCGTTGGAAGAAACCAGAAATGAGAAGAATTGGAGCTAAGATATTTTCCAAGAGGACCCATAAAATACAAAGATATACTCACCTCCAGAGCTCAGTACTTGGCAAGAAGTTGAAGGCATCCCCAGCAGTGCAGAGTCTTAGAAGTCCAAGATAAAGTAACAACATGTCTCTTGGATATATCCCAAATGAAGTCCCCGCTCTATGTGGCCTCAAAGATCTCACAATCCAAGAAGGAATAGTATTGAGAAAAGGTGACACTCAACAAGTCGCTATAATCCAAAAGCAAGAATCCTGCCAAATACAAGGATCCTGTGATCTCCCGCTGGCTCGGGCCATGACGGGTGGGAACCCACATGTGATGTCATCGGCTTCGATTTGAGAGTTTGGGCCGCAGAACAGCACTCGCCAGAGGCCTTCCTGGTAAAGGCTGCGCTTAGGCCTGGGTGAATCCTGAAACCTGGCTAATATCATAGCACTCATCATCAGCCTATAGATCAGCAGTGTCCCAAAGGGATAGCTTGGAGGATGTCTTAGGCAAAATAGACAACTTTGGTTTGGCTCCAGTGGATTTTGTAGTGGCTCACACCTGTTTGGTCTGTAAATGAACCCTAACTATGCTTTCAATCCATCTCAGGTTGATTCATTTCTGCCACAACTAATGCAACTCATCGACCATACTCTAATGGAGTTTCATGGTCCTTGGTCTTTTCATGGGTAACATGACCTGAGTTGAATATAATCTATCTTGAATAACAAACAAACCCCAAGTTAGCAAATGAAAACTCAAATTCTCGATGAAGTTGTTTCAAATGGTTTCAAGAGTGCAGAAAGCTACTACAGTCCAGTGAATTATGGAATTATCACCCAGTGGTGACTCAAAGCGTGCTCATTCACATCATGCTCACCAGGCAATTGGGTCCATCAAAAGCCCCATCGTGAGTGACTGTCACCTAATGAAAGTCCAACAACATAGAGATAGCCTCGGTAATATTCAATTGCTGTCTGGATATGATCTATTTCCTCCTCTGACCCTCCTCGGTAATTTTTTTGATATTGAACCTGGTCTTCTGCAGCTTAGCAAAACTCCATCTTTCAGTGTTTTTAAATATCTTTGATTTAGTTTGTTTTTAATTCTAGTTAGTACCATTAATTTTAGTTTATTTTAGAGTACTCAATTAGTGCCTCTTTTAGTACTCTTTATTTATATCTTTATAGTACTTTATATTTCTAAATTTTTAACTATAGTATCATATAATAACATTTTTATTATAATAACTTTATTTTTATATATTATTAATATTTGTCGAAATATCTGACGTGGGTCGGGTGTCGAAACAAAGTTTTTGCCAAATTCGCCATACTAGCTTAAAAACGGTGGAAATGGCTCTGGCTTCCTCATTTGCCTATAAAAAGAAGGGATAGGGTTGTTTATTTAGTCATTTCATATTCCTCCAATAGCGAAGCTCGAATACCCAGCCTTCTTCGTCACACACACATCGCGGCTAATTCGCGAGCTTATCGTCTCGCGCCTACTTCCGTGAGCCAGCAGAGCCGCCCTCAGACTCACATCGGGTCGTCGTGAGGCCACCGCCCAGCCATCATCGCGGGCCTCACAGTAGCTCAAGAGGCCGTGCCCCTGCCACGCACTTTGCTCGCCGCTAGCCTCGCCCCGACTAAGCCCCGATCGAAGCCACCGCAGGCACGCGAGCCCCGATTCGCAGCCGAGTTGCAATTCCGAGCCTATAGCCAGCCCCGTCGAGCACCGCATACGCTACTAGAGCCAACATTTTTTCTGGGCCGTTGACTCTTGCCCCGCTAATAAAGGCCTTGGGCTACATTTTCTCGTGAGCCAAGTCCTTCTTCCAAGATTTTATTTAGATTTCAAGATGGTTCGGGGATCGAGGCTGGTCCCGCTTCGTCACGGCCAGTCGATTCAAGACACCCCGAAATGAGGCTCTAGGCTCGTCCCCGCCTCCGCACCATCACCGGCCCCGAGGCACACCCGAGGAGCCCCTGTGGGTTTCGACGATATCGTACACGCACTTGACCCGGCCCCGTCACTCCTGCACTAACAGCTGGGAGGGCCCGGCTCCAAGCGGGCTCCGCACATCGTGCCCGGTGAGTCATCCCTATCCCGGCCTCCGCTATCTCTTGAGCCACGCCACTGCAGAGACGACATCATCGCCTCGGGGCCTGTCGGCCTTCGCCCAGACCGTGGGAGGCAAGAACAGGGAACCCGACCCCGAGGAATGTGCCGCTCCACCGCAGACTTTCATCACAAGTCATTCTACGACGCCCCCAAATACGAGGGCCGATCCAGCCCGCGGATTCTATGAGGTTGATCGAGGACTATTCCCTTGGCCGGGGCCTTCATGACCCCCGAGGCGTGATTATTACCCATGAGCTGTGCCGTTAGCTATCACTGATGATGCATTCGAGGAGCAGATAATCCGCGTGGAGCTTCGCTTATCGATGATCGTCAGCGGATACCTCGTAGCGGCCGATATATCAGCAGCTTTAGGCCCGCATAACACAACCAATGCAAAAGGGTTATAGAGATCGGGCCACCTACTCAAAATAAGAAGATAATTCGATCAACGGTCGTAGACACCACAATGGGATTCACAAGATTTCAGAGGCAAAACCCGCCTCGTATGCTGGGCCGATTGACCATTTATCTCTCGGGACTGTACTTCCATTCCCGCTACAAAGATTATGTGCAAATGAGGAGCCATCTGAGGCTCTTTACTGTGATTCTGAGGGGATATCGTTCAAATTTCCCTCCGAGTCAGCGATGACCTCCTCGATGCATTTCGGGAGGAGAAGGTCCACCTGAAGGACCTGTCTCGAGCCGAGGGACACCTCCCGCCACGACATGCCGACTACTTCCCGCTGTGCTCCTTGAGCATTTGGGATTCCCGGAGGAGCCCAGGATTGAGAGGAGGATCCGATGCCCTCTAGTCCTGTCACTAGAGCGAGTGATGACCATGCTTGTATCTTTCCTCCTCCGGCAGCAGAACCAGGAAGAGGTACCGGATCAGGTGGCCGAGGACTCCCACAGAGACGATATGCATGCCCCTGAGCCCGAGATACAGAGAAATCCGGCCCTCGCGTATGTCCCTCCATGTCCTCCCACATACCACATCCGCGTCAAGAAGCAGATACACTGCCCATCCTACTCAAGACACCATTCACTGGTGCATGTTCATCACGCCACCGAGAGAGAGCAATGGCGATGGATGCTATTTCCTCGCTCATCAAGTGTACTACTGTGCAGCCCAGATCAGAGGTTGACTCAAAGTCACCCATGTCGGCAGCCAGCATTATGACTACCCCGGGTCTTCCCGTGTTCGAATCAGGAGGTGCCTACAGCAGCGAAAGATCCGCATCATCGATGTGTCGGGTCGCAAAGAACAAAGAAATACGTGCACCCGCCACCACCATAGCAAATGCAGGTGGTTAGGTTTCTTTTTATGATTTTGTATAGTTACTTGTTTTATCAATCCGCTACTAATTTTTGGATTAGATTCATGTATACAGCTTATGTTGCAGAGTTTTGATATTTTGCAAAGGCCTAGCTGCATTCATGTACTAGCCATTTTGGCTATATCAAAAGCTATTCAAGATATATACAGACTTTTGCATATCATGTTTCAGGCCTTCACCATGTGTGGTCCTGCTTTTGTCTTCAATTGAACAATTGAATTGCTTCACTGGCACCAATCGCTTCAATCGACATCGAACCTGGCTTTTAAATGGAAAAATTTGAAACCCTCGTTTGTCACCTTTTATGTTAGAACAAATTCCATGCTTTGATATAATTTTTGGTCGCCTGAAGTTCCAAAGATGCTTAACTTGAACATTTCTCCTTTAAGCTAATTCATACACGCACACCGCATTGTTTCCAATAGCCGTCAAATTAGTCGTTTCCTTCACTTTGCATACCGGCCTTGTGCATGTCGCAACCTAGGATAGGTTTCAGGTTACCCACATTTGAAGACCAATGTAGTCTTCCCCAAAAAGGAAAAGAAAAGAAAAGTGAAAAGAAAAAGAAAGTAAGAGGCGAAAAGAAAATAAAGTCGTGATGACTGGCTTTGAAACCCCTTGTAACACGGTTCGAGGTGTGCGGTGAAAGCCTTTGAAGCCCATGCCCCCAAGCCTTAATTGGTCAGGAGTCACTGATTTAGTGTCTCATGGGTCGTAGGAGAGAGAGCTTTAACATTTGTATGCGCTTTGATTTTCAAGTCATTCTGAGTCCTAAAGGTTTCCGTAGCTCAGGGTCAATGATCCTTTCGCTCGATGCCCTAAACTGAATGGGTCGAGTCATCAGACCACATACTACTTTGTGTAGTCGACTTTAAGCATTGCACCCTACAAATGTAGTTGAAAAAAACGTAATTGTCCTTATCTAGGTTGTCTAATACCCATACGCGCGCTGTTAGGTCAGAGGGGACACATACAATTTATCGGCTCGACCAAGTTACATACAAAGAACCATTAGACTTGTGGTGGAAATTCGCTTGAGAATCATGGAACCAATATTAACCCGAAATTGTTCTTGCATGGTTTTCGCTCTCTCACGGCGGTGTTTTCAAACTCGTGTCAATTTTTCGCTTTAAAGGTACCGTTTATATATATATACACTTTAATCATAAACTTTTGAGAATCACTGCATGCATCTCTTTTGTTTTTGCATCGCTAAGGGACTAGCAACGTTCGGTTGGGGGTGGATTAGTACCCAAAAGTGCTATTTCTCAGCCCTATATCGATATAGGTTTCGAGTGCATTTGGCGCACTAATCATGTCAATTATGCCACCAGCGTCTAGTGTTCTTAGTATCACTTATGCTTAGAGGTTATTTTTTAGTTGTTTTGTAGGTTTTTATGCGCATCTTGAGAGTTCAATATCAGACATATGCTAAACCATGAAGATTGAACCCATTCATCACCCATCAACATACTAAACAAAGAAAGAATGAAGGCAAAGTGATGTGCTGGTGCAAAGATGTATGTGAGGCCATGCAAAGGAAGATCAAGATCTTCCGTGGCTCGCTAAGATCGTTGTGGGCTCGCCGGGATTACAAAATTCGCAATCACATTTAAAAATTCGCAATCCTAGCGAAATTGTGAATTTTCGCTAGACCTAAGGATTTCATTTACATCGCTCCTAGCGAAAAACTACTCATGATCACCTGTGGTTAAGCCAGCTTTAAATTCGCTTAGTTAGCGAAATTCCGCTAGCCAGCGAAATTCGCTGAATGCCCAGCGAAATTTTCTCGATTTCGCTTATTCGTGATTTCACACCCAATAAATTTGTGCCTAGCAAAATTGTCCGCTCATTATCCTTCTTTGTAATTAATGCAAACCGACTTTACCTTTGGTGTATTACTTCCTCGTCTCTTATTTTAGCCATAAAATGTTAGGCTTTATCAGAAGTCTTCACATAAATGGGTGGCCTATATAAACCCCCCATAGTTTTCAGAATAAGAAGAAAAGAACTGGGAGAGAAATATTTTTGGACAATTTTATTTCATGTAAATATCTCAGCCTTCCGCTAGTTTGCTTTTCCTTCTCTCTCCTCTTTTCTCATTTTCTGTGCTACCAAACAACCCTCTTAAGGATGACAACTCAAGAGATGCTTCGCTGCTTCCTTTTCTTTGGAAGAGAAGGTAGCTAGCTTGGTCGGGGGCAAGCATAAGTTGTCCTCATGTGTTGAATGCCACAGTAATCGTATTTATGGCTCCCATCTTCCCCCTCAAACTAGGTTGAATACCATTTAATGTTATTAATTTGCAATAATACTCATGCTTTAGGATACAAAGGTATACTTATTGCTGTGATGTATCATGTTCTTTAGATACCCCTTTACGAGCCATTGAAATGATGTTGTCTTCTCAAGTTAGGTTTAAACTCGAAAGGCAATGTGAGGATGTATGTTACTTCCGGTGAGCTTGATCTGCAAATAGGAGTGATTCTAGGGTTAGGTTTACTAGCTAAACAAAGATCCTAAGCATGGCTGACTATAGGTTGCTTTTCATAATGATGAGGATAAAACCCGAGGACACTTGCTTGCCCTATGTTATCAAGTTAGTGACCTAAATCTTCAAAAGTTACCTTTTCACATCACTTCGCCCATAGCTATTCAAGCCAAACTACTCACACTGCTTTGAAACAAATCCAAAAATCCAAATAGAAAGCCTTACTTTTCGCACTTATGCATATCATTCCTGGTGGGATGAAACCCATCCCCGCAGCCCGAATTTAGATCACTATACCGCAGCAGCTCGACTACTCGGCAAAGAGGAGGAACTTAGGATAGCAATTTTGTTGATTCCGTCAACCTACATCGTATACCGAATCAATGGCAAATATATAAACGGTCCCGGGCGGGCCAGATTTGAAATGTCTAACTCCGAACAAGGCCGTATGTATCACGAAGTTACATCAAGGTATATGCCTAAATCACCCGGGGAAGAACACTAGCTCACCTGCCTCACACGTTGCGGGTATTATCGCCAACTATAAAGTCAGAGCGTCGCCGACCACGCCAAAAATGTGATCATAATCGAATGTCTCCATCTTGAAATCATCTGCAAGATTCGTCCCATCTCTACCGCAGCCATTCCCTAGCGGGGATCGATATTGTGGGTCCGCCTCCCACGCCTCGCCTAAAAGAAACTATTAATATCGCCACCGATTATTTCAAGAATGGATAGAGAGGCTGATGTCTCACACAATCAACAAAGATAAAGATGCTACCTTGCCTCATCCGAAACATCGTTCTGGCTTGCCTAAGATCCCGAGATCAATCGTGATACGATAATGGGCCACGCTTGACAAAATTGGCTCGGGACTTTTGCTATGAATTGAAGATTAAAAATTTGTATTCTACCCCTCAGTATCCTCAAAGCAATGGCCAAGCCGGGGCTTCCAACAAAATCTCTACCGACCACCCTCAAAAGCTTGACTTTGCTAAAGGGAAATGATGCGATAACTACCCGGTACTTTGGGCCTACAGACCACAAACAAAAGCCAACCGGCGCCCCTTTGTACTCACCTATGGTGGAAGGTCGCCCCTACTGAAATTATTCACTCTACCATCCGACACCGCGCTAACCGAAAAATACAAGACGTGAGGTCGAGAATTAGATGACTAGTACGAGTCACGAAGTTTAAGCCATTCGAATAAATGGTCCTACCACGCCGATTGAAAAACTCTTATAACAAACGAGTTAAACCTCGGGTGTTTCAAATTCGGCGACCTAAATTTCTCGAAAAGTTTTCGAGAATACTATTGCACTTACCTACCGGAAAATCTCCAACCCAACCGGGAGGGACCCATATGTAGTCACACCTGGCCTGGGAGTCCCGATCCTATGCCATGTAATAAAAAGATGGAACTCTCGTATCGAAGGAATGTGGAATACCGCTGGAAAAGGTACTATCAATAAAGAGTGTCTTTATTATCTATTATCGATATGCCTTTGCATATCCTCAGACAACGCAGGTCAAATTACAAAGTCCGTGGCGCCAGCTCATCGACTCCGCCTCTACCCAAATTCTGCATCACATATAACTCGGTCAATTACAAAGTCCGGCGACGCAAATTCAATCGACTGCCACCCCAAATTTCAAATTTAGATCACATCTTAGCCGGGTCAACATGCAAGTCCGGCAAGGCAGCTCATTGACTCCGCCTCGACCCGACCCAAATTTTAGATCATCTACCGGGTCAAATTACAGTCCGGCGACCTCGGGCCCCGACCGCCTCGTCCCAGCCCTAGATCACATCTTAGCAGGTCAATTACGAGTCCAGCGCAAGTAGCCTCATCGACCGCTCACCCACCTCGCATCACATCTACCGGGTTAAATTATTGAAGTCCGAGCTTACAAGAGCCATCGACCGCCTTACCACCCAGTAGGATCACATCTATCGGGTCAAATGACAAAGTCCGGCGGGCGCACTCCATCGATCCGGTTCGGCCAAATTCTTAGATCACATCTAAATTTAGTCAATTACAAAGCCCGCGACGCAGCCATCGGGATTCGCCTGCACTAACCCTGGGGATCATCTAGCTGGTCAAATGACAAAGTCCGGCAACAAGCAGTCCACCTGGATCGCCGGGCCGGCCGCCTGCATCAGATCTAGCCGGGTCAAATGACAAAAACCGCGTGCGCTCGACTCGCCTTACCAAAGATATAACACATAGCTGGTCGAATTATAAGTCCGGCGTGCGCTCTAACCTCGCCTCGGGACTTGCCTAAATCACATCTAACTCCGGTCAAATTGACAAAGTCCAGCACAAGAACATCGACCCGCCTCGCCAAATACCTGGGGATCACATATAGCCGGGTCAAATGACAAACCGGCGGCAAACACCCATTCGCCTCGCCCAAATTCCTAGATCAAATCTTAGCCGGCTAAATGACAGTTCGGGCGGCGAGTTCTCTCGATTTGCCCGACCTGAACTAAGATCACATCTAATTATCAAATTACAGTTCGAGCTTACAGAATTTCCCTCGACCCGTCTTACCCAAATTCTCTAGGATCACATATAGCTGGTCGGGCCTAAAGTTCGGCGGTGCGTGTCATTGACCCGTCTACCAAACCTAGATCATGATCTAGCCGGTCAAATTACAAAGTCCGGCGTTAGCTTCACTGATCCGCCCAAATTAGCCTGGGGATCACATAAATGGGTCAGTCCTCATAAAGTCCAAGGTCAAGTAGCTTCATCGACTCGCTATCACGATGCCTATGATTCCTAACAAAATGATAACAAAGGAAGCACTTAAATATAAATCAAAGCAAACTCTGATAGCATAACGCTGAAACATAACCAAGGTTAGCAAAAGAAAGAAGAAGTAAATTGTTTGATACAACTAATTTGGGTCGCAGATGAAAGTGTTCAAACTCCTAGTCAAGTACTTGCCTCTAACTCCACACGTTAGATACGGCTGGGATTTATCTAAGAATCGCTTCTTATCCGGGACAATGCACGGCATTTCGATGCTCATCTCACCACCTATAGCTGTGTCTGTGGCCGGATAGCCGACGAGGCGCTCAGTCAGCGCATTGGCAGTTGTGGGAACCTGAGGCGTGGATCAAGGATCCGACATTCCACTCGGATCCGAGGCTTGCTCCCGCAAATGTCAGGCGTGAAAAACAAACAACCATAGCCGTAATCAACAACGTGTCGTTTGAAATCAAACTCGCCTCCATTTTTCTCTGGCTAACAATACCCTTCTCTTGGAATGCGACAAACTCATCCTTCACAGCCCCGAGCTCTATGACCAAGGCAAGTTTTTCATCTACCAAACGACCATTCTCTTATTCTGCTTTCTTATAAGCCTCCCCCGCTGCGACCAACGCCTCCCGAGCGGCTCCATGTTTGGACTCCGCCCTCCGGCGAGCCTCTTCCGCAAGCGCCAAGGCACATTGAACCCGAGAAAGCCCCGCGACCTATCCGCCCCTCGGGCATTAACGGCCCCCCGCCGCCAACTCGATCAGCCGGCACCGGCAGCCCTGGGCCCCACAAACCGACAAAGGTGGATCCGACTCATCACACTGAAAACCACCCGCTTCCTCTCGAGGGCAAAGATAGCGATCGCGGCCTCGGCCGAGCCCTCTCCCCGTCGCCCTTCCAAATCCCGAGGCTTTCGCGCCATCTAAGCAGGAACCCAAGGCATAAAGTCCTCCCCTTTAGACCCCGGCACGTTACGCCGCCAAGGTGCCCCTTCCTTCCCATCCCACTTCACTGGGGGCGGGTCCGCACTTGCACAAGGGCGGCCTCTCAGACAGACCTTTCCGCACCCACCCGGCCGGAGCTGGGGAGGGGGTATGGACGAATGTGAACCCACCGTCGCGAGATCTCGACGCACTTCCAACACCTTACACTCGACTCGATGCCTCGACTACCGCCTCCTCCTTCAACCTGGACAAACAAGTCACTGCCCTCGACAATGGGTACCGATTCTTGATCAGAACTCTATTCAATCGCTTTCTATAATAAATGCACAAATAATGGTCTTTGGCTCCTTCTTCTTCGCAGGGAATAACCGAGCGCCCATGGTGAAGTGCGTTCGTCTAATGAACCCTGTCCGCAGAGCTCTTGTACTGACTCGAGTTCCCGCAACTCAACCTGCGCCATCCTATGCGTAGTCATAGAGACGGGCGATACCAGGTGTAACTCGATACCGGGTCTACAACCTCCGCTGAGGCAATCTAGGTAACTCCATCCCGAAAAACATCCTCAGACGCATTACTCGAGGTGGATCTAAGTCCGGGTCTCACCTCATCCTCTAAGGTAAGGTTTGCTGGGGACAACCCGCTTAACTCGGTCCCCCGACATCTCGGAAATCAGACACTCATCTAGTGGCAAAATGTCATGCTTATCCCCGAACACAACATGAATACCGCCCCGCTGCGGTAGCGTAACCCCCATGCTCAATCGATGACACCTCGTGTCGTCAACCAATCCATCCCCGTGGATGACATCAAACTCCCACATGTCTATGATCCCTCAAGTCCATTGTGAGTAGAGTCCCCCAGATCTCTTAACTCGCAATCACCGACATATCATCCCTAATCCCGCCGTAATCTCCTAGGAGAACTCCTACATACAAGGGCTCCTCCCGAGGGTCTCAACCTTAAGCCCAACTCTATCATAGTCGCTCCCGCCCAAATTCTAGGAACTCCCCGACCTCGCATGTCTCAAAGATCCGGAAAAATACTTAGCCCACGAACAACTCCCGAACTCATCCATGTCATCGCCTCTTGTATCTCTAGAGAGGCCCGCCCCACTCCACTCGCTACTCGGCCTCACCTTCTAGCCGGAACGCAACTAGCCTATCCCGGGTCGTGCCGAGGCACTCCACAGCCCTAACACCTTCCTCGACCAGAGATGAACCAATGGCCCGCCGAACGGATCTCCTCCCGTGAATGCTCCGGGAGGATGACGTGCCCTAAACCTTTGCAGGTTACTCCTGACCCCCTCCCTAGCTACCTCCTCACACAGACTAGCCTCGCAATAGTAGTGTACCGGCAATACCTACAAAATTTTAGTAAAAAGCCTCACGATCAAAAGCCTGGTCAAGCTAAACGCCAGGCCCGACCAAGACTTTCATGGATGACCTCTATGTCCTCACCGACTAGCCATCTACACACATGTCAAATGACAAGCTACCTCCTACTGCAAAGACTTCAAGGCATAAACACGTACCCCGAGACACTATTCCGCATATTAAAAAATACTCTTATATACCATGTCCTTTGCATTCATAGAAATCAAGTAAGTCAATAATTCAAAATATTAAATCATGAATCAAATAAATAAAAATTTTATTTGTACTATTTTTAAAAGATTTTATTTCATTTGATTTGATTTTAATTTATTTAAAATTCTTTATTTATTTATTTATTTTTTGAAAAATCTGGTGAACAAAGGTTCATGAATAAAAATACAAACAGCTGACTTAGAAACAAGCAGCATTAAGTCCAAATTTGGTTAGTGCACAGTGCACACCCAATGGATCATGGTTGCATGCATGGTGCGCCCAGGCCGGCTGTGTCGTGCCGTGTCAGCGGCGCCTTCATAGGCGCCGCGGTCTGGGCACACGGATCGTGTCGTGGCCCTTCCTGGGCCGTGTCGCAGAGTCCTTCATTGCGGCCGCCATGCGCACGAGCGCGCTGGTGCGCCGCAGGTCACAAATGAGGCTACCTTTTCCCCTACCACAATACAAAAGTGTATCGCGAACCCAATTCCCGGGCCGCGCGATCGCATCGCCAGGTCGCGGCGCCGCTACTCGCGATAGCGTGTCGCGGGTCGGCCGCCGCTGTCGGGCCGCGGTCGCAGCGCCAGATCGCTTACCCTATTGGCGACACAACTGCCGCCCCAAGCCACGATACATAGTTTGTATCGTGACACGCCCCCCTGGCCAGGCTAGCCTTCCCAACCTTTGTGCCACGATACAATCTAGTGTATCGTTACTCAAATGGGCAGTAGCCCCTTCCGCCTAAGCTCTACAATCGGTTTTTTTTTTTTTTTTTTTCATTCATGCACTGGAAACAACTACCCAAAAAAATGTTATTATATATATATATATATATATATATATATATATATATTTTCTCATTTTCCATAGTAAAACCAAATAAATTTATTAAAATTTATTTTATTCATTTTTCTTATAGTTTACACACTGTGAAAAACCTTCAAAAATTTTCTTCACATCATATTTTTTTCCTCATTTCCACCATTGAAAAACCCTCTAATATATATATATATATATATATATATATATATATATATATATGATAGAAGATATATATATATATATATATATATATATATATATATATATATATATATATATATATATATTATTATTATTATTATTATTTTCATTTTCCAATAACCCAAATAAATTTATTGAAATTTATTTTATCCATTTTTTTTTCATTTAATTCTGGACCATTTTGTCCAAAATTTTTCAAACACCTAAGGTTACATTTTCTCGACCCTAGTGTTCAACATTTTCTCCTATGCTACCCACCAATTATACCAATCATACATACAACACATAACAATCCATGTTATACACACCATTCACACATCAATCACCAAAGTGCACAATGAATGTGTGATTTAACCCGTGCCCATCAAGTCCTAGGTAATCGTATACCTAACTTATTAACACTAAGCTCTAGGTATTTATAAACCTAGGCTCTGATACCAAGTTGTGACGCTCTTTCAGTGGGGGTCCGTTTGACAACCCACAACCTCGCGGAATATTCGTGAATGTGTCGCAACCCACACTCACTACTTAAAACACCCGGCACACTTTGTACGGCGAGCTCTACCTAAGGTACATAAACCCCGTCCTAACAATCACAATGACCTCATCATCCACATGCGAGTAAAATAACCGGCCACTGGGGCCCTCAGAGACGAATGATCACTCACAAAATATATCCCAACTATATAATGGGCCAAGAGTCAATAAATCACTTTTTACTAAACATATATCAAAATTTTACAATTTTAATACATGTTATACAAAACGAATACCCAAAGCCACAACTGCTTTCTTCTAAAATGCGGCTCTAATGTAGCGCCGTCTTCGTGCACACTCCCTCGTAATTCGAAATAGTGATCCGGCTGCAGTGAGCAAAGCCCGCAGTGATAATTTCCTACATGGGTTACCCCCACTCTAAGCTCAAGACACATGAAAACAACCACATTCAAGAATTTCATGAACCTACTTGAATGTCTACATGACTAACCCATGTCTCGAGTCCTCACCGACTTCACATATGCTTGGGTCGACCGCAGTTAAAATCACAGCTTTCAAAACAAAAGCCATTTGTTCTTTAAACACACTACCGAAGCCTTAAAATATCGGACAACCTTCCCAAATTCATGGGCCCCTCCAACTGGAATGGCCGACAATCTCCCAACACGATTCCCTCCTAAAAAACTTTCCGTCAAATTCCTTTACAAATAACGATTTTCCTGCTCATTTCATGTCATGCACTCACACCTAATATTCTAGGTTACCCCAATGCATATGGAATGCATGATGCCAATTCCAACACATTCATGCTAATATATTCACATGTATATATATTAACATAATTCAATCACATAAAGCATGTTATGTAAATTCTCAACCAATTACACCAAAATTAGCTCACATGGGCTAATTAACAAACACGAGCAATTCATTTTGAATCACTCAACACATAAAAATTCACACAAAAATATTCACATCACTATTCATATGAACAAAATAAACCCTGGGTGGCACCGTTCACTCGCCTCACACAAATAGGAATTTTTCCCACCCTGCTCAAAGCTTTGAGACCGTCTACAACTTCCAAAACAAGTCTAAGAACATTCCTAGCTACTTACACTCGCCTTAGCCGAAGAATAACGCAAGTAGGAAAAGATCCTACCTCTTGAGTTGTCAAAACTCCATCAAATTCCGCCCACTGTAGCCCCTCGCGCAGTAACAACTCTCCTCTCTGGTCCGTCGAAAACCGATGGTCCGATCGGCCGAAATCCTAGAGAGAAGGCACACCTTCTCTCTCTAAACCAAATCCAGCCACTGCATGAATAAATTCTCTCTTACACGTTTTTTTTCGTTCAAGAAGATGAACACTGCTCATCTTGGCCTTTCATCATTAACAATTTTATAAATTCTAATGTGTCCATTCTAGATTTTTTGACACTTGGGTACACCCAGGCCATCCATTTCAATCATCTTTCTAATCTTGTAACATGCTCTACAAGAGTACATGTATAGGTGACCCTAATTTTCACATCACATGTCGCTTTTAATGCACCTGATACTCAGTTTTGAAACTGTGTGTACTCCATTGGTTCCCCACCGAGCCGTAAAATTCGACGTGATGTACCTAGATTTCGCGAGACGATTCCAACTATGGAAACTGCTTTGTCATCCGATCTAGAAAAATTTCGGATTTTTACCGAAATGACTATTTTGCCATTTTTTCGAAAATTGGAATTTTCTCGGGGCTTACAATTTAAAGCCGTTTTAACACAGTCCAAATATCCCCTTAGGGCATCAACACAACAATCTTAATTTTAAAACAAACTCTAAGGTTGGAAATAAAACCAAGTTGGAAGAATCCCTATTTATCGGTTACAGAATGGTGAAGCCTCCTTAACCCGAAATCTTGGTTCCCAAATCTCCTCATTTAGATCTTCAGTGAAATCCCTAATTTTTGGTATGTGCGCATAGCCCTCGATGAGGCGATGAACTTTAGTTCTTGTCTCAATGTATTCTGAATGACAAAATTACGTAGATTGTCGAAAGAAAGTTTGGAAGCTCTCTTTCCCCCATCTCTTCCCCTCTCTCACGTTTTCTTTAGGAAAAGAAAATGGGATCTTTTGTCCCAAGCCTCTTACTTAAATTTAAGTGAGCGGCTCACCGTCGCTTCACTTGTCTACGACTTGTCCGGGTTCGTTTCTGCCTCGAAACGATTTATTTAATCCATTTTTAAGTTCAAATCGTTTTTTATGAACTTTATCCATTTTAATTCTCAATTTTCAAGATTTTCTAAAAATTCTTGTTTTTTGGGGTTCACTGGACGTCCATTACCTCGAAAAGCGTGAAATTATGATTATCTTGGAATTCGACGAAATTCGTTTGGGTAACTAGATTTTGCGAGAAGAATCCAACGGTGAGGTCCGTTTTGTCATCCGAGATCTAGAAAGCTTCCCGTGCTCATGTACTGCATCAGAGTTTAATAATTTAATGCTTTTGCCATTTTTCAGAAAAATTCAAATTTACTCGGGTTTTACAGACACTAACCTTTTCATTCACTAGACTCCCACTGACACCACTTATCCCCTTATTTATGTGGATGATATCTTGGTTACTGGATCCTCACAAGCTTATCACCTCGATCAATGATTTCATGCCACATTCTCTATTAAAGGCCTTGAATTTACATTACTTTCGCATCGAGGTAACCCCACTAAACGCCTTTTAACCCAAAACAAGTACACCTAGGATCTTCTCTCCCATACTCACCTAGATGAATCCAAACTCATTCCTATACACCCATGACCCTTACACTACCTCTCCAAAAATCATGACATTCCTTTTCCCCGAACCTACTCGAATATTGTAGCATTGTTGGTGCCTTCAATACCTTGTATCACTCGCTTGATATTTAGTATGCAAGCACAGTATCACAATTTCTCCATTTCCTTACCTTTCAACATACATTAGTCTGCAATAAAACGGATTCTATAATACCCGTGATCTACACCATCTCATGGCATCCATTTCACCATACCTTCAAACCTCACCCTAATTGCCTTACTTTGATCGACTAGCCGGTTGCCTGAAGACCCGGGCCATTCAACCTCCGCTACTACATCTCTAGGATCTAATCTTATATCTTGAGTGCTAAGAAACAATCGATGAACTTGCTCAATCTAGCATCGAGGCAGAACATCGAGGTATCGCTCATGCTTCCGTTTCGAACTTATCTGGGCTACTCCTTCACATACGTAGATCGAGTGATTTTGATCTTGAAACCAATACTTGGTGTGATAATTGGCTCCTACATTTCACTACTGGGATCCTATTGCACATGCTTGAACTAAACACATTGAGATTGATATTCATTTCATTCGAGATTTAGTTGCTAAGAAAGCTCTCATTGTCCGACATATTCCTTCAAAGGATCAAATAGCTGACATCATGACAAAGCCACTCTCAATTGTTGCCTTTCAGACTCTGCATGACAAGCTCACTATTGCAACGTTGAGGAGATGATAAAACATAATCTCCTTTACATGATTCTCTCCTTATTAATATTCCATTAGTCAATTTTAGCATATTCTTAGGAACAAATCTCATTCTTCTTTGATTGTAAATACTGTAGTTTCTCAGAGGCATTGTAAATATTCTAGTTTGTCGAAGAATCATTTAAAAGATGTTGATGATGCTTTTTTCAAACGGACTGGCCGGAGCTGGGTGACAGTACTGCTAATAACCCGGATCGCCGGGCAGTTGGTCCGCAGCTCCCGGGTCGTCTGCCCGAGGTAGGATTGCTGCTGTGCTGATCTGCAGGCGCTGGCGTTGCTCTCCTTTGCAAAAACAAGAAAGAAGGGGGGTCGGCGAGGGCCGCCCCTTGGTCGCCCATGCCTAAGCCGGCCTCTTTCTTTCCCCGAGAGAGAAGTATGGACTCCGCTTGTAGGGCTTAATATGTCAAGGTATCTTTTACAATCGATCAGCGGCCCGGTATTTATAAGATATGTTTTCCCAACTGGATGGTGATTAGACTCTTCCCATTGGATGGGAGATTTCTTTTCCTTATCGCTCGCTGACATTAAGGGATAATTGGAAAGCGCTTATTTAAAATTATCCTTCTTCCTTATCGTGGATCCTGGGCCGATCCATGTGACGAAATGCTATATCGTGAATTATTTTATTTTCCATGTTGATGGGATTCAGTTTGATTTGCAGGATAATTTGTTATCGAGGATTATTCTATTTCCATTATCGATGGGATCTAATTTGATTTATAGGATGTGGGCTTTGATTATCTGATAACCCGCCTTTGGGCCGTATGACGGCCCTCATTCCTGGCCGGCGTCTAAGGCCTCGAGCGCTCTGGCGCGTTCACATTGGTTCAGGAAGGGCTCGCGAGCCCATTTTCCAAACCCTATTAATTTCTCAAATTTCGCGGTAATGGCGCGTGGGCGTGGCAGCCGTGAACGCCGTGACCGGATGCACTCGCTGGTTCCGCTTCTGGTCAAGTTAGTTATACTGATCGCCATATACGCCTCAAGGATAATGATGACTTCGTTTTCGCGCCATCTTTCCTTACTCTTTCACTTCCTTTCGTTTCTTTCGTGAGACTTTTCCTTGGGGCCAGCCCACCAAAACCTCTTTCTTTGCTTTTAACTTTCCCGCATTTCAGATAGCTTTTGTTTTATTCCCCCGGACCGTCAAGGCCTATCCCTTCGGGCCCTTTCAATCTTGAAGTACTAATGGCGCTTTGCATCATCACTGGTCTTTGGTTTCATTATTTGCTTTCTCATCATGGGTCCAGCCACCCTTCTCCGCACTGGTGCGACTCGGATCGCTGCCGCCCGGCTGACTGGTAGCGCCCCATCTTTGGCCGGTTGAACTTCCTCGTGATGCCCTGCGCTTCCTTCTCTGACAAGGTAGGAAAGTGTGAGGACTAATGCAAGATCCGAGGCTCACACCAAATCCGCCATTCAGCATGCGCGGCATCCATGGGAAGGAGCATGTCAACCCTCTGCAATACCTTGCCAGACGCATTCACCTCCCTTGCTGGCGGTCCCGAATGCTGACCTCCATGGTTTCCGCGCCAAGATGCGTGCTTCTTTCAAGTGGCCTTTGATAATGGTCTTCGCTTCTCCGCATCCTTCATGAAAGGCCTTGCAGCATTTCAGCAAATGTCCCCATCCTTCTCAAATGCCAATGGTTGGGAAGATTGGCTGAATATCAGCTTTTAGAATAGGACTTGTGTTCCCAAAAAGATAGCTGTCCCTTATCTTTTGAGTTTAAGGAAACCCCTGGCTGACCCCTCATTTTTTCTCAGAATACCCAAGCTTCCTCCGTGATCTATTCCTTCCTTCCCACAGCCAAGTGGAATGGTTTCATCACACGTCGTAATTGGGAATACAACTCTCTCTATACGGACTAACAAACATGGCGCCCACAAATGGACCACCCGGCAAACTCGTAGTAAGGTTCCCTTTGTGGTTTTTGGTATAACTCCTTGATAGGTTATTTGGCATTTAATTCCAAGACTCACTGATACGCTCTCAGCGCCGATCCATCCCAATACGAAGATAACGTCACCGGCGGCATAAGTGTCCTCCCCGCCCCTACGGCAGAGGCCGACTGGGCCTGACATTCCCGCCCTTCGAGCCGAGGGCCTGCCACTGCCGCTTGAGGCCTTCGCCCCTTCCATCAGCGTTTCTCCCACTGACCTCCTACCGCCAAACCCACCAAGGGAGAGCTTCGGCACTCGCGGAGACGTTGTCTCGTGCTCTGAAAGTAAACTAAGACTCGACTGCTGAGAGAAGTTGGGGCCGACTTAAGCGTAAGGTTCAAATCGAGCCGCCTTTCCTTCTCCATCTACCCACGTCCAAAGCCGTAGCAGTGCACTCCGTTCCGCCAGGCCCCGGGTCTGAGCTCGCAGCCCCCGGCCACCGCCGCAGCGTGCAACCCCGCAGGCCGCCGCTGGCGCCTGCTATGGTCAGTGCCATCATCGCCTGAACTGCCAATCAGACGTTAGGTCACCTTCTTCGGTGGCGAAGAATCTTGAGATGAAGGATCCGAAATACGAAATTGGCGAAGATGGGGACTCTTTGCTTCTCAATGCCGAACTCGCGGCAGGCGTTGTCTCGTCCATCTCCATGATCAGTCTCAAGTGAGGCCTGAGCAAGGCGCACTCCGCGACAGGTTCGTCTATCCTTCCGTGGGGTCGCCCGTAAGTTCTCATACTCACGCGGTCCCATCCCAATTTGTTATGGTTGATCTTTGCTTACTTTTCACTGGGCCTGAATCAACATTAATGTAGCCTTTTCCTGAATAAACTGATCTTTTACCACTTTTGTTCTATTTTTTCAATTGTGCTGTTTCTTCATAAACCCAGATTGACTGGGCTACATTATTCCAGTCGAAAGTGCCTCCCGGGGGATGCAGAGCCTGAAATAAATGAGCAAATGCTGAGGGGCCTCACACTTCGCCTGTGGGCCTGAACCTGAATTTTGAAATGATGGCCCCAGTAGAGTAGGCCTTGCGCCGTCGATCGAGCCGGGCTCGGCGCCGAGGCTCACTTGCGATACTCGAATCGATGCATGACCCAGGTCATGGCCCAGTGAGTCGAAGCCGCCAAAGTGAGTTATTGCTCGGCAATAGGCCTTGTTTCAGAGAGTAGCTCGAAGGACTGGATTTTTAGGCCGCGTGGGTTTATGCAGAGTAGCTCAGCCTCGGCTAAAGTATGCGATGGGCTCGGCGCTGAGGTTTCGCTGGCGATGATACCAGCGATCTCGGGAATTTCTGTGGCTGGGCAGGCCGCAGCGCAGCAGTCAAGTTTCGCCGTGGCGAGCTACTAGGCCCGCAGCGCCTTGCGGGCGATATGAGTCTGAGCTGATCTGAACTTTTAGCCGCGTGGCTCGTGGTAGAGGCCGGCGTCACAAAGCTACGCCAGTCATGCGTGTTTATCCACTTTCCTGATTTTCGGGAAGACGCTAAGGTCTTTAATGGCCGATGATGGAGAATTTGAAACTTCATCATATTAATTTTCATGCTGGCCTTCTTATAAATGGAACATTATATGGAGCCATAGTACATTTGGATACATCCTTCTGCATGGAACTAGATTCTTCAAGCGCAAAGATAGCGATGAGAAGCTTTGATCTGCCTTCACGGATCCACCGAAGATTCGTTCGCTTTGTTGGACCTCCGCTTGTGGAGTTGTGTTTTCCCTTAGTCTCCCTTTATGAGGTTTAGGTTATCCCTAGTTTCTGCATATAGGGAATGTGTCCAGGTGAGGGCGTAGATATCACTGCACGCTTTCTCACTTTCACTTCTCCTCTCTCCTTTCTTTCTCTCTTTCTCCTTTCTCCTTCATCTCTTCTCTTCCTTCCTTTTTCTTCTTCCTTTCGCATTAAACCCTTTTCGATCCATTTTTCTTCTTCTCTTTCTTTTCTATCTCTACTCCTTCTTCTCCTTCAACTCCTTCATTCCTTCTTCCACTTATTTCCATCTCAAGTTTTCTTCCTTCTGAGGTTTTTTTTTTTTTTTTTTTTTTTGAGAGAACTGCTTGTACTATGTATTTCCAAGATGTAAGGAATGACACTACTGATTGTAATTGAATGTAATCTGATTGGAATAAAGAGAGACTTTTCTGTGAGCCATGGGAATCTTTCATTCAAGTGTATGTAATTTTTCTCGGCATTATATGTCTAAGCCGTCTCGAGATGTCTAACAAAATAACCCATGTACCGCCAATCGCACCAAAATTGATAATGCTTCATTTAAGATTACAAAACCGAGGTCTACTGATAAAACGCCATGTTCCGTATTCCACATGATGTAGAATTTTTCCCTCCTCCTGTCCGAGTCGTACCGTCCTGGCCCGGGAGGACGCGGATGATGAGATGCAGGTGCCTCCACCAAACAGCTCTAAGAAGGCACGGATTCTTCCTGTTGGCAGAGCTTCTTCAAGACTTAGCCCACCCCATAGCTCCCAGTTCGACTGGGTTGTAATACCCGTCTCTGTAACCTCTCCCGCATTAGAACCTCGCCACGCTTTCATCTTAGGAGTCCAAATTTGCACTGGGAGCCCAATAAATAAGGGGTCCCCACCTGGTCGCTTAACCTGATCCTTTGGGACTTTAACTGACCCCATGTGGGCTACCGCTTATAAAGGCGCTGGCCAGTACAACTCGGCTTCCTGGTTGTTGACTTCGAGTGTCCCCAAGAGCGCCCATAGCACCCTATAACTTCACCATCATTTAAAATCTTCCAATTTGGTCTTCAATGCAAAATATCTTTATGGTTCTATTTGGTGACTTCAAAACGTCCAATGAACCATAGATGCGGTCAGACAAGTAATAATTTGTTCCTAAAAGTTCCCACTGCAATCCCCCGAACTCGCATCACAAATTGCTTTCCATCGGTCTGGATACCAAGGCCTCCCGGGATACCAAACCCAAGATATGATTAATGCCACACAAAATTCTGTTTCTGATTTTCCTAGCTCTAATATGGTCATATCTAGCTCCTCTACCACTTGGTGAAGCACTCCATCATGACTTATGATGAATTTATACCTAGCCCTTCCAGGGGCAAAGGGTCCCTAAGATGTCCAAACCCAACGGCAAGCCAGGGCTTGTAATCGGGCGTCAAGGGCTCCCACAGGCGTAGAGACTGCAATGCCCTGCAGACTTACTTCAGCCCAGTTCAGCTACTGCCTCTCGAGCACAAGTGGGCCAAGAGTATCCCTGCCTTTAAGACCTTTCCAATAATGTCCCAGCCCCATAGCATTCCAGCACTTGTACTTCCCTTTAGCACTTTATTCTAATATTCTTTCCGCATGCACTTGGTGATGAAAGTAAGAAAACCCTGGTCAGAGGTTTTCCCATGACTTAGGTGAACTCGGGCCGACCTCGCCCGATTTTGGCCATTCTTTCTGTCACGTAGACGTCCGTCTATTATGTAATCCCAAATGGGGTCTATCCACCCGCCACTGCATTTTGGGTGCAACTTCCACGCTATAGAGATCTATGTAAGGCTCCTCGCAAGGTATTCGACATGTGTGTCGACTCGAGGTCTTCTGTGAGGTCAAGCCGCTTAGTTTTGCCAAGGCATCACGGAATTCTCCCAAGCCTGGGATATGTTTGACTGACTAAAGACGAACTTTTTCACAAACTGCACTGAGGTATAGATCATTCTTCCGCTAGCCTCGTATCTTCTATTTGTCTTACTTACCGCCAGAGTCGCCGCAGAATTCCTGCTACTGGCCAATAACTTCTGAAAGGAATGGGCGAGGTTCAGCCTATCGCGACGACCCCATATTCGCCTCGTTGTTGGAGGCTTGGAATCCGAACCTGAGTGTATATTCAATGTCTATTCCTTCTGGGGTGGAGGTCGATTAAACCTGGCCTCCGCTTCCTCATGGGCGCTTACGGCCCCGTCTACGTAAAGTTTCCACGGGCAGTCGCCTAAGGTTTCTGGGTGTTCTCGTAGGCTTTGGTCGGCGTAACTCCATGACGTAAATCTACTAAGACCTGCCCTTTATTGCGCCTTGGCCTATACATGAGATGTGCCTAACCCGCCTGCACCCCGCGGCCCACGACACCCTCTCTCGAGGTCCCGGTTTATGCAACACCTCTGCTCACCCTGATGATTCGTTGGAACCCTATGGCATGAGCCCCAAGCATGGGCGAGCTCGGTGCCGCAGCTACTAGTGCTAAGATTCACTCTCTCTCTCCATCCCTGCACTCCCTCCGCTCCTCCCGTAGCACAACCCGCACAGGAACCGAGCCGCACTCCTGGGCCTCTCGTCACTTGCGACAGCCGCCGGTCGAGAAGTCTGATACCGCTAGGTATAGAGTGAGGAGCTCCTCAATGGGGCTACCACGCGGGGGGGTGGTGAAACTTAAATATGTTTTCAATGCTGAGAACGCTTCTTCACACTTCGTATCCCATTGAAATGTGACGCCCCAAAACCCATCCTGATCACCCGCTAACTCCGGAATAGCCGCGGAATGCCTAAAATCTGACATTTTTCTATTTTGAAAACTGCAGAGTCTCAGCTTCAAATGGAGCTCTACCCAAATACACCGCATATACCTGTCCCAAATGCCACATCCAATATATCCAATCACATGAGTAATACGACTACTCTTGGGCCTCACAAACTGCATCTATAATACATACTAACTATGAACTAACTATATACCAAATAGTTATAAGGAGTTACAATATTTTTACTTATACAATACATATATTAAAATTTTGTATTTCAATACATGTATATATCATCAACCAGAAGCCACAACCCGGCCTTCAAACTCTCATTCCCTAGGACGAGCCGTCCCCCGCACGCCCTATGGTCTGTAAACAATATCCCCTCGACAGGTGAGCTAATGCTTAGAGCGGAATCGCCCTAAGGCTGGCCTCCACTTATGCGCAATGTTCCAAATAAACATACATTCAAGCAAATGCACTGATCCACTTGAATGTCTGGCACAGACTAACTCGCATCTCGAGTCCTCACTGATCATCACACTCGCCTAAGCCTCGTGATGAAAATTATTATTTTGTTTGTTTGTGTGACAACCCTCCGGGCGTGTGTGTATATATATCAATCGGGCCATGATTCGTGTCACAATAGCCGAGCTAAAATCAATATTTATATACCTACAATCGCCGTAGTCAAGCTACTCCGCAAAGATGTGCGGTCTTAGGGTCACACGGGATGGGCCTTCATAAAAATGGTTTGCATTAGGGCATGAAGGTAAGGTCTTGACTCTTTCGAATTCATTCAAAAAACAGTGGAATGGTTTGAAAACATGAAATTGTAAAACTGGTGTTAAAAATCGGAAATTAACAATGTGAAGAAATTTCGATTAAGATTTAGGCTCACTAACTCTAAAAGTCAGGGCAAACACATGTCCCCTCGTTTTATCCTCCTATGAGTCAACACAGATAGTTATGGCCCCTTGCTTAAAACCCTAACATTCTTTTATCATTTTTAGAGGCTCGAAGATCTAGAAGAATCACAAATGCATCTCTCACCCGGAGCACTGAACCCTAAAGCATGGAGAGTACTGACCCAAAGAAAGACTATCTAAAGAATCACAAAGGCATCTCTCAAACTGAGCACCGAACCCTAAAGCATGGAGAGTATCACAAACAATAAAAGCAAATGTTATTTAACCCTAATTTGAAGAACCCTAACATGTGAAATGATACCGTGGTGCAAGGACCATCTAAGAGCCACAGCATCTGTCACTAAGCACCGGATCTAAAGCATGGAGAGTTGGCCAAGACATAACATCCTTGTGTTATAACCGAAGTTTTGAAGATAAGGGCCATAAATACACTACCCATAACTTTTATGACATGAGGACAACATGCTTAAACCCACGCTGCCAGCTTCCTTCCTCTTCAAGGAAGGGAGGCTTAGCCAAGCATCTCTTGAACGTCATCTTCAAGAGGTGTGCCGGCGTACCGGAAAGGAAAAGAAAGAAGAGAGAAAGAAGAGAGAGAATAGTACAAAACTTAAAAATAAAAAACAATTTATTTACAACAAAAAGTAAAACTTACAACTATTATTCTCCTCTAAATCGATGCTTTATTGTTGCTTAGGGTTTTTTACAAAACAAGAGGGGCTTTATAGCCCTCCTCAAGGCATTAGTGTATCACCAAAAGCCTAACAACCTGGCTACTATAGACAAGGATGTAATTCACCAAGTTTGGAAGGCTAAGCCAGATTAATTACAAAGCATGACGAGGCATCCAATTTCTCGCTAGGGAGCACACTCGCTTAACTAGCGAAATGCACAGATCCCCGCGGCTACCGCTCCATTGCTCCACTGCCTCTGGCCGGCTTCTCTTCCATTTTCTCCCGCTCTTCAACTCCGCATCAAATTTTCTTCTACTTTGCCTTTGCTTTTCTAATGATTCTAGGGCTTCATGATGGCTGAGCTTAAAAGTCATCTCTTTTAGTCCATTTTTCCGTTTATTTTTCGTTAAATGAAATATTTAATATACGTAATTATGAAGAAACTCACCAATTTGTCATTAGCAGGGAGCGAAGCAAGAAAGAAGAAAAAGGAAGTATAAAATGCGTAAATAAGTGGATAAAGGTGCGCCGAATTGGCAGAGCAGAAGGAAAAGAAATGACTAAGTCATTGATGCGCCAGGGTTACATTGCACCCACTTGAGGTCGCGACAGTGGATAACAAGCCATGTGGTCGCGACATGAAATCGCACATGAGAAAGACTGAAAAGATTGAGCCATGGTCGCGACGTGAGATCGGTCGTGACATCAAGATCGACCGTGGGAGACTTGTGAAGGCATGATGTGATGTCGCGATAAGATATCGGCGTCGCGGACATCGTGGAACGACAGATCGTGCCGCAGTCATAAAGCAAGGTCGCGATATCAATCCGATGTCGCTACATCAAGAGCAAACTGGGGCCTGAAAGCCCCAGAGAACTAAATTGATGTCGCGACACTGCACCGCCGCTTGAAAGGTAGCGCTTCATGAAGTAAGGTCACGACAATACTAAGTCGCGACAGTCAAGACAAGTTGAAATCGCAAATGACTTAAGCCGAGGTCGCGATAAGATATCGACGCCGCGACATCGTGAGAGAACAATTGAAACCTCGCTAAGACGTGAGAAGATGTCGCGATAAGATGATGACGTCGACATCAAGAATGACTAAATCAAGGCTATATAGTACGCTGTCGCATTGGATCGAGGTCGCGACTGGCGATGTCGGCAAGGAAACTAAGTCGCTGACGTATCGCAACTCGTACCCGATACTCTAGCGCTCACAAGAGTTACATCGATTAGGGGCCCAATTTAGGAACCCTATAAATACATCAAATTTATCCAAACAAGAAAGCAGTTTACACACAGACGAGAGGTCTGGATAGCTGAAGGCTCATTTTTCTTTCTTTTCTTTTATTTTTTTATTTTATTTTGTCAAGTTTCCATCGTTTGGGAAAGCAAGACAGGCTGTGATTTTCATTTTGTAGTTGTATTTTCAACTGGATGTGTTATCGCTTTAGCCGGTCGAATGCATTTCTATTTCTTTTCAAATTACTACTGAATGCTCTGAAGTTCAAGGTAATTTCTGAATTCGATTGTTTCCCCGCCAATCATAGCTTTTTCTACAGATCAGAGAATGTCAGACGTAATTTAGTAATCGAGAATCCAAATTTTTCCATTAATTGAACGTTATCGTCAGAACTTATCTTTCCCCGTAGTCGCTCTAAAGAAGCTTGTTAATTTCAGCTTACGAATTTACTTATTTTGGTTTTATTGATTTTTGGGATCTCAATACCGCTTTCTTATACCCAAGTAAGAATCACAATAATATTACCCCGATTTCCCAAGGAAGTCCTCTCGCGTGACACAGTGGGAAGACAATCCCGGGGTAACGCCTAGTTCTTGAAGGTATACTAACCTCGCTATTAGGATCCTTTGCGCTTGCAAGTTCACTTGGATAAATCCTCTTCTACTTGAAGTCAAGAATGAGTTGAATGAGTTATCCACTTAAACAAGCAAAGAGTCTTCACCTCAATTCCTGGATAAAGGAGTCCAATCCCGTGTTAGCCGAGATCTAATCAAGGGAAAGGTTGATCTATCCTAATTTCTCGAGAGTATAACTGAAGTTGTATATCCTTGTCACCAATAACTCGAGTTAAGGTTTACGCTACCCATAAAATGGGTATGAAGTATCAGAAAAGAAAAATACCCGTAGATTAAGGAAGTCCTTTAATGTAGTTATCTAATTCTCGTATTCGAGAATCAGTCATAAATTATAATGAAATGTGGAGTGTGGAGATCCAAACGCACTACAATTGCCTTCGGATGTGAGATTTTGAAACTTGAGTTAATTCAAGAAATTTTACCATTTAATCGCTGTGAATTGATGGGGCCTCACTATAACCTGCTTTTATTGATGTGTTTTTCGAGGATAACTATTCGCATTCTACTTTTATAGAAATTCATTATTCTTTATTCTTTATCTCCCGCCATTAGTTATTTCGTTATTTCCTTTTGTTCTTCAATTCTTCCACAAAGATCGAATGCCGGACTCCACTATCATTTTATCGCCCAAATAGTATGGAGCTTCGAGTAGTCCGGTAGTTGATTTAAAATCTCGAGATCCTCCTTGGGGGACTGACATACATCCGGACTTAAATCCATTTACTACTGTCGACCGCACTTGCACAGCAAATCAAAACAAAGCTTTGAAATGACTTATTTTAAGAGATTTGCTCTACATATTATAATTTCCACAAGTTTATGGCAAGGTTAAGCCGAGGATTTAATTAATAGTCCTTGGTGATAGTGGACAGCAAACTTGTACATGTGTTTTGATTCGCAACAAGTTTTATGGCGCGTCGCAGGATCGAACGAATTTTAGTAATCATTATTCAGACAAAAGAAGGAAAATATACTTGACATTTTTTTAGAAAAAGAACAAAAATAGCAATTCAAGCAGTGGTTCAATTTGGCCACTAACTTTAACAACCCATATTGAAAATGTTTTGTTGATTAGGCTAACTTGGGCTGATCCGCAGCCCACCTTTGACTACGTGAAGACAAAATTACACAAATGCATGATGTATAGAGGATTAGGATGGTGCAGCCAACCAGGTCGTGCAGCAAAGACCTCAAGGAGCATGACACTATGGAGAATTTATGGAATACATTCATCCACAATAAATATTTAGCAATGGAACAGCCATCAATCAATGCTAATGATTTTGAGCTCGAACCAGCACTAATTACAATGGTCCAAAGAAGATCGCCATCGCCATCCCACCGGTTAAGATCCAAATAAGCACCTGAAGATTCCCCGTGAAGGCTAATAATCGTTAAGATGGATGGTGGAGCCGGTTATTCAGTCAAGTGAATGTTCCCATTCTCTTTACGAGATATGGCTGCAACATGGTTTAACTCCCTACCAATTGAATCTGTTAACACCTGGAAGGAGCTGATGAGAGCTTATTTCAGCAAATTCTTTACTCCATCACTTACTGACAAGGGAGGGAAATTATTAATTCCAAACATGATAAGGAAGAAATGGCAGAGTCGAAGAGAGTAAAAGGAATGTGATGAATTTGTCAGCCATAGAGTCCAAATCGGATGCATTGATATATGTGTTAAATGTGTGTCCAACTAAAAGCCAAAACCGAAGCAGAGTTGTGGAAGGAATGAAGATTGCACAGAAAGAAGAGTCTCGAAAATCACATTCAGGGCAGCTGAGATTACATGACTGGAATAAAAAGGGGAGTCTCTCACTCTTTCCCCTATCTTTTATTTTTACTTGCATTTGAGTTGGAATTAATTGATTAGGATCTTATATTTAAAGTGACAAGATTGCAAGTTCGGGGAATTTATTTTGCATCTCTCAGGTGGAATGCTTAACTATTGATCAGAGGAATTGTCCAGCCTTACAAGATAAAAATAAATTAAGTCAGAAGTTATTTTCGGGAGTAACATCAACAACCGTGATATTGCCGCTATTTGGATTATTTGTTGTTTCGAGACATAACATTGGTCCGAGAGAGTCAAAATGTGGAGTGTGAAGAATAATAAATGAAAGCAAAGGTCAACAGACAAAAATAGAATATCATCCTCGAAATCTAGGAATAGAGAACATTCTGCTAGACTTAACTCCCTGTGTCACAACATGGTGTTCCTAAGTCACAGACATCCAAATAATTACTGTCCGATTTAAAAGTCCAATAACGAAAGAAAAACACGGGGTTTCAAGGGAAAATGTCCTTACATCAACCGCAAGGTCAAGTCTCATTTAACCCATCGAACTACAAGCCCAAATTTGTCAATTTAGAAAAGAATAAATGGTCATAAATGTAAACAAAGTTACATCTTGATCTAATCAAACTAGAATACTTTCTATTTCAAGACACATAATTAGAGGAGACAAGACTTGTGAAGAAAACATCCAACTTCCCATTGAAAGCCAAAAGTCCTAGTTAAAATGTGATCGTAAGTATGAATCGAAGAGTCTCATTTAATATTCCATGAAAATTTAAAGGAAATAATAACAATTTTGTTCTTCCCATGAGACACAACTCATTATAAAGGGATGAAGAACAAGGAATTGTGAAACAAGTCAAAGAATGAAGGGCGGAGAATGAGAGCAAGGGAAGGAGTCCCTGAAAGAAAACACCGCTTTATGGAATTGTTTAATCGGAAAACAAACCGGGCCTGTCTCCGCTTTGTGTTCATAAAAACGCGCTCTGATCCAGCGCCGATGAAGGGGAATATGGATTAGTTAGAATCCATCAATCAAGAAGCTCCAAAGAAAAGGTTGAAGCAGCCCCCCAATTTGTTATCAAACTTTATTAACAAATTTAATCACTCATTAGGAGTCAAGGTCTGAGAACCAAATTAAACTGGGAGCTGCAAACTTCGGAGAAGATCTAGAGAGTTTTTCTTCGTTCAGTTACAAAAAAATGTTTGTAAATGAATGCTATTTAATATCAAAATCTTTTTGATATTTGAATAAAAAGTCTCGTTGATTTACAATTTTGTTTGATCATGATGTATGGATTTTGTTTCAGATAGTTTATTTTCATTGAATTAATAACGTTTCGATCTTTTCAATTTATTTGAAATGAATGGATAAATCACGATGCAAGTAGAATAGGAATAAGCTGAAAAAAAAAAAAAATTTGCGTATCAAGGACAAAATGTATCTAGTTTAATTCGCGTATGTTTTATATTAACCGAGAATCCAAGATAAGGAAATACATAAACAAGATGAACAACAAAACATATTTTGAGTTTGGTATGAACGTGAGTCAAGGAACCCGTTGAATATCAATTAACTTCATAATAGCTCATCAATAAAAATGAGTCAATATATTCTCATAGTTAGTCTGCCCGCTCCATCCGTGCCCTCCCAAAGACTGTTAGATTATCGATTATATGAAAATCCTAGGTGATACTGTGACAAGCAAATGATGCGCCATTCTTGAACGCTTGAGCTTTCCTGGCCAATTACTATGCTATGCTTTGTGATACACCTTAGTCCCGAATTTGAGCCAAGATATTCCATGTTTTCGAATAATCCAGTTGCAAAGCCTGCCATCCTTTATCACTAATCTTCCAAGAAAGAACCTCCAGAGTGATAAGAACTCAAAAGGAGAGGAAAGAGATAAAGTTCGGGGAGTTTAATTTATAAAAAGCCAAAGAGATGTACAGGAGGTGAAAGAAGAAAGATCTAAGATGAAAATGCAAAGAAAGAAAGAAAGAATAGTTTTGTTCCTCAGGGCTTTGAACTCTCGGAATAATTAAGTTCTAGGGTGTTTCAACACCTAGTACCTAATATCATCTCTGTATAAACTACTAACCCAAAGTTCTACAAGAGTGCAGCAGAAAGTCAAAAAGATAAAAAAACAAAGCACAATTCCTCAAGGTGATTAGAGAAAATTTCCAAGTTGAATTTCTCAGGTAATCTGTGATACACAGCTTTGAAAAGAAGAAATTGGTAGTATCCCTGCCTGCAGTTTTGGGAAGTTCGGGGAATTACAAGGAGGAAATAGAAGCTGAGGAGAAAGGAAAAAAGAGTTTCGTTATTCTACTAACATTCCACATTCATCTCCCACCCTTACCTAAGTGCTTAACATTACAAGCTCAAAAGACCTGATTGATCTTGAAGGCCGAAATCACCTACATTATGGAGATCAATAGAAAACAAGCTTATGCAATCCTAAAGAATGGAAACAATCTAAGGTGAAGAACTTAGGAGTTAAATGACTCACCATAAATTGAGAAAAGAATGTATCTCATTATCTTCAACAGGATCCAACGAGTATTATTGTTTGTAAAACAATTCAACATTGATAGCTTGTATAAATACAAAGAGTAAGAGAGACCAACCTTAATTTGACTCACTGAAGTTGGGAATGCATTAAGATTTTGCATACCTTGAATTAAAAATTTAATCGAGACGCCACTCATATAGAACAAAAACAAAACAGAAAATGTCCTGTTTGAGGACAATGAAATCTTTTCGCTGAGGACAAGCAAAATTTTAAGTTTGGGGAGCTTTGATTTGTTTCTAAAAGTCATCTCTTAGTCCATTTTTCTCTGCTTTTATTTTTCTCAAGAAATGAAATATTTAATATACGTAATTATGTTAACCACCAATTGTCACACAAGTGGAGAAGCAAGAAAGAAGAAAAAGCAGCAGAAAAATGCAGAAATAAGTGGATAAAGGCGCAAACAATTGGCGTGAGCGTAGGCGAAAAAGAGTTCCACTGCCATTGATGCATGGTTACAAACACTGAGTTCGCCAGTGGAGCACGCCAAGCCAGGTTCTTTATTACGAAATCGCACATACAGAAAGATCGGTAAGAAATGAGTTTATTGCTCGCATGCGAGATCAAGTCGCATCAAGATCGACCGCGGAGACTTGTGAAGGCATGATGTGATGTCGCGGCCAAGATATCGCATGTCGTGACATCGGAACCACACAGACTGCGCCGCGTGAGTCATGCTAAGGTCGCATCAATCTCATGTCGCTACATCAAGAGCAACGCTTGAAAGCCCCGTGAGAACTAAAATTCGATGTCGCACACTGCATTCGCCGCACTGAAAGGTAAAGCTTATAGTGGCGCTCACAACAATAAGTCACACACCAAGACAAGTTGAAAATCGCGATTCTAAGTCAGAGTCGCGATAAAGATATCGACGCCGGTTATCGTGAGAGAACAATTGAAACCTCGCGCATATTTGAAGATGTCGCGAGCAGACGATGCAACGCATCGCAAGAACATCAAACGTATACAGTATGCCGTCGCGACGTGATCGAGGTCGACCCGATGATGTCACGACAAGGAAACCGTCGACGCGGAACAAGAATCCTCTCGCCCGACTTCCACGGTACCGCAGGTTACATTGGGATTAGGGCCCAATTTAGGAACCCCCATAAATACACGCCACTGTTTATCCAATTTCAAGAAGTAGTTTCATGCCACGTACTTCCAGAGGTCCGGGATTGCCGGGGGAAGCTCATTTTTCTTTCTTTTCTATTTTTTATTTTATTTGTTGTTTCCATCGTTTGTATGCATTATGTTTTCGTATTTTCATTTTCACATTTTCTCAATCTCGATGTTATCGTTTTTGGCTGAAGCTGAATGCAGATTTCTATTTCTTTCAAATTATTTATCTGAATGTTTCAAGAAGCTCCATAAAATTTCTAATTCTATCGTTTCGCCAACTTTTCTTATGATCGAGGAATGTCGTATCGCAGACTTAGTAATCAAGGTCCATTTCCATTACCAGAATTATCGCCAATTTATCTTTCCCCGTAGTTCTGCTCTAAAGAAGCTTGTTAATTTCTTAGCTTACCTAATTTATTTCCGCATTTTGGTTTTATTGATTTTGACCTGGAATACGCTTTATATCCTGCTAAGACCAAGGCCATTACCCTGATTTCAAGGTGAAAAGCCCTCCTGCGTGATTACGTGGAAGACAATCCTGGGAGTAACGCCTAGTTCTTTGAAGGTATAATTAACTCGTATTATTAGTGAACTCATGCTTTGTAAGTTCACTTGGATAAAAACTCTTCTCACTTGAAGTCAAGAATGAGTTGAATGAGCGGTCCATTTAAACAAGCAAAGAGTTCACCTCAATTCGGATAGTGAGTCCTAACCTGCAGTATTAGCCGGAGATCCAATCAAGGAAAGGGCCAGATCTATCCTAATTTCGAGAGAGCAATCCTGAAGTTGTGAATCCTTGCTTGACCATAATTTGGGAGTTAAGGTTTACAATTACAAATGGTATGAAGTATTGAAAAGAAAATACCTTTGATATGAAGTCCTTTTAAATGTAGTTATCTAATTCCTCTGTGATTCTATATAATCCAATAAATTAGATAATGAAATGTGGGAGTGTGGAGAGAGATCCACTGCACTACAATTGCCTTGACAAGATTTTTGAAACTCTTGAGTTAATCAAGAAATTTACTCCATTTAACTATTTGTGTGAATTGATAGTTCAATGGTATAACTCGTTTTTTATTGATGTGTTTTTTTGAGGATAACTATTCAAAGATTCATTTCTTTATTAGAAATTCATTATTCTTTATTCTTTATCTCCAAGCTTAAGTGGTTATTTCCGTTATTTCTTATCTTTCATCTTTCTTCCATGATTCAAATGCCTGACTCACTACTTTCTTTATCGCCCAAATAGTGTTTATTTGAGTAGTCCTGGGTAGCTTGATTTAAAATTCTTTAGATCTCTGTGGATCGATATCCGATCAAACCATTTTACTACTAAGATCTGTGCAATTTTGCAGAATAGCAAATCAAAACAAAGCTTTGAAAATGACTATGTTTTAAGAGATTGCCTCTACATATTATACTCACAAAGTTTATGGCAAGGTCATCGAGGATTAATTAATGTCCTCGTGATAGTGTCATAAATTTTACATGTTTCGACTGTCAACACTCGGTATCTAAACTTCCAACCTCATGATTGATCATTTGCATGGTGGTTGAAGCCTATGAAGTGCATACAACACCTACAAACAACCAAAACATGTTCAAACAGATATGTTACTAAGATGAGAAGGAACACTCAATTTGTTTATATATGACATAGATTAATGATCAAAAGTACTAAAACTCTAAGCCTGTAATATGTGGTTCAAAATTGTACTTTTTTGAGCACTAATCACACCCCCCCAACCGAAACGCTGTTAGTCCCTTAGCAAAACAAAAATAAAAAATGAGATGTATATGGTGATTTTCAAAAAGGTCAGGATCTCAAAAGGTTGTGAAGAAGTAATGCCTAACCCTAATCATCAATGCCAGTGCTCGCAATAACTCATGAGAGAAATTGAATGCCAAAATTGAGATTTCAAAAGAGTCTCCTCAATGAATCAACCATAAACTTCCACCAAAATCTATAAGCTATTTGATTAGCTCAACACAACCGCTGGGCGCTCCAACCCGGTTACTACTACCGACCCAGTACACACGCGAACCAACCTAAATAGATCGGGGATCCACCCCATTCCCACAATTCTTTTTGCTAGAGGTGCAATGCTAAAAACTCGACTTCATCAAAAAGTCCATCAATCACTGACACTCCCAACCAATTAAGGTTTAGTGGCATCAAGCTTCAGCAAGGATCAATCGACCATTGAACTCTACTGTGCTTCACTCCTGACTTCGAATGACTTCGAGAATTAAGCACCTGCAACTGCTCAACTCACCTATTCACCCATAGAAGGAACACAAAGCCTACACTCCCAACCAAAGTGAAGGTTTAGGGGCACCTGTTTTAAAGGTTCGCCATATACCCTCACCAAGTGTTTCTGTTTCAAGGCAAGCAAAAGCATTGCAATTTTATTCTTTTTCTTTCTTTTTCTTTTCTTTTCTTTTTTTTTTTTTTTTTTTTCTTTTTTTCTTTTTCCACATGGGTCCTTAACCTATTAAAGTGTCAATGAAACTAGGTAGGTACAGTAAAATAAAGGAGGTTATGCACGCTTTTTCACTCATCATTGAAATCTAATGTGCTTTGTGTGTGGTTAGCTAAAGGTGGAAGAAAAGGCTCAAATCAGAATCCAACTAATCATTCATCAACTACATGGAACTTTCAATCTATAACATCAATAGAATTGGACAAAGCCAATTTTTCTAAACCATGTTGGGGGTAAAACCACAAAAGTTTTTGTTGCAAAACAAACAAATTTTGAAAAGTGTCAAGTATAACATTTTATAGTGGGACCCAAAGAAGCTACACTAAATACAGTGTTTTGTCTTGCTTATAATAAAAACATAAATATAAATCCACTTTACTTCACTCTCCCCCCCAACCTGGCATCTCCTGTCCAAATGGGTTCTGAAAATTAGATAAGGAAGTGTTACCTCCATGATAAGATGTGATCATTACTGGATAGGAGACCTCACAAGCTTTCCATCGACACTCATGCATCTGCTCGGCTTCAAATAAACAAGTTAGGAGAAGAAAAGAGAGAAAAGTGATTCAGTTGACCATTTTTAAAATTACACTTTCTTCATAATAATCTCAAAATGTTCTTTTCTGGCCATATTTGGATTCATACTTCCTTCAAGCTTCACCAAACAAGAACGCCTAAAAACCCGAGTTCTGATGAAAAAGTTAAAAGTGAAACATAACTCCGAGGGCAAAACAAAGGCTTAAGGAAAAATTTTCGTTATTGTACCGCAATATTTGCAAATTGGCTATCTAAGGAAATGGTTGCCAACCTTGCGAATTTTTCACTAATTAGGATTTTTGCCACACAGTAGCTGAATTTCACTAGGATTTTCACAGCACAAATTTAATTGTTTAATTTGGCAATGGTCTAGCTTAATTGCAATGACAAATAATTGCAATGTTAAAATTTAGTTAGCAAATTTCACAGCCATTTAAATTTTCTAAAGGAGAAGTTTAATTTCCATATTTTCGCTAATGAACAAGGTGGAAGTTGGCTACATTCCTTAATGTGTTTTGGTTTATTTAATCGTTTATAATAGCTTTACAAATTACAGATTGCGACTGTTATAACAAAGTTATGGGAATGCCTGCTTTTGTCGTTCCTCCTGATTTTCTAACTACAAGCTCCAAAATTTGCAAAAACTACTAAAATTAATGCAAGAAAATTTACGTAAGAGTAAAAATTAATCTAAAACACAAATTAACTAAAATCAAAGAAAATTTATAAAGAAAAATTAACAAAATCAAAATAAACTATGATAATATAATATAAGACGTAAAAATTAAACAAAAGTGGAGGAGCTTAGAAATGCCTAGGTCCTGCAAGGGCTCCAAACCTAACTCCAAGACCCTAACCAACCACTATGCATGCACGTGTGCATTTGCCATCTTCTTTGATGTAAGGTGCTGGCATGCATGTAAGCCACTAGTCTTCTAATGTTTGAAACAAGCAAAGGATGGGGTGGCCTTGGTGGTGGATGTTTGAGGTTTCTGGCCAGGCCGCAGTGGCGGCAAGATGAAGACCGAGTCGTGAGTGCCGCCGCACATCGACTTAGCTGTGGTCGTGCCGCTGGTTTTGATTTTTGTCGCAGTGTGTGGGGCTGTGGTGCGTGAGGTAGAATATATACTTGATCAACTAAGGCTACTAGCAAAGGTATTTGGTATCTCTGGCAAAGGGCACTAGATTTTAACTTCGCATTGGTTGAAGGATAGGTTCTCGGGGCCCTTCCCCTGTTTCATGTCCACTGCTCTCGCCAAGGCAAGGTTTTGTTCTTCAAGCTCATTCAAGGCAAAATTAATCAGTATCCCGGGCCTTCCTCGTGAGCTTTGCAATGATCTCCGCACTTTCACCCCCAGCGCTGAGTCGCTTAACCAAACTGGGTTTCGGGCCAAGCACTCTTCCTTCTCACTCTCTCCTCGATTAACTGACTGTTCTTCTCAAGGGTTCACTCTACCGGAGCCGACTTAACCAGCTCGTACCGCTGCCTTCAACTCCCTACCACTTCAAGGTCACAACTGCCTTTATCATCAGTTCATAGTAGTTGTGTCCTCCACTAGGCCTCCTATTTTATTCACCATATCTCCGACATATTGTCAGTCCCTTTATGTCCTTTTCCTTTTCCGAACTTCGCAAATTACCGACGGACAATTTGAAATTCTCTTATTCCGCATATGGGATAGTTTCACATTAAGTGAACTTTGTACTGGCTCTCAATATTTTGATTAGTTTGGACATTCAGTACCTTATGTTCTTCTCAATGTGCTTATACCATCTTATCATAGATTCAAATCATCGCTCGACAGGATAAGTATATAGTGTCATTGGCCGTCAGGAAGTAGACTAACCGCCGATCTATTGAGGCAAAGGTGGGGGAGATAGTCGGCTTTCCTGGTAGATTAGAGTAGGTTTTCAGATTTTGAATATAGAATCGCCAAATGGAACATTCATTGGTGGCTCTACCTTGATTCAAAATTCGACATTCTCTCGACGCTTTTCCCCATGACTATGTGGATCATGGTTGTGTTTGTATATGTTGGATGGTGACAACTCACTTACCGAGTAAATAATATTATGTTGATTTTATTTCATCTCATCCAATCCCGAAATAAATGACAATTTTTCTCTCATCGCGTGTCCTAAATTGTAATATGAATGGTCTCCCCAATCCTCAGTACATCGCCCTTCATCCTCCTCGACGAGGTTCATCCCATGCCCTTTGAGGTTTCAAATAGATAAGTCAAAAAAGTCTATGTAGCCTCATTGTGGTGTTTAATACTTCTAAAAAGCCAGTTCCCACACATTATGGTTTTTCTCACAAGTTGTTTATATAGGTGGGAATATCCCATCATAGAAATGGTTTACTAGCATCCAGGTGTCAAACCCATGGTGTGGACATGCATTACTGGTTTCCATAAACCTCTCCCAACACTGGTAAAACTTCTCACCTTCATGAGCTGCAAAGGTATAAATTTGTCTTTTCAAATTGTTTGTCTTATGACACCAAAAATTTCTTCAGAACTCGCTTGCACTTCAAACTTCAATTTCTTATGGTCTCAGCTCAAATGAGCGAAGCCATATTCGCCTTGTCCTCGTGTGGTCAATGGAAATGCCTTTAGCTTCAGCAAATCCATATCCATCATACCTTGAAGGTAGTGCATACCCTCAAAATCCCTAAGATGTGTGTGTATGGATTTTCATTCTCCATACCATGGTATGTGGGAAGTAAATAAACAGGCCTGCATCAAGCACTGGTCACAGGAGGTACTGATACAGATGGGGCACTAACTCTGAGGGTGGATGTGATCCCTCATGGTTCTATATATGCATTTGGATTCATAGGGGTTCCTGGCTGACTCTGTTGTTCCTCGTGCTGGGATCCATTTATCGCTTTGTGCACCAACCTCACTAGCAGTCGTTGTGTACTAATCCTATTCAAATTTCACCCGCTGCCTTCTATCCCATCAAGTACATTCACAGTTGTTACACAATTGTAGAGACAACAACAGAACCACAAATGCATGCTAAAAGAAAAAATTAAAACTAATCAACAAAAAAGAAGTAAATGATCAATGAAAAAACGTCAAATCTGCAAGCATCACAAGTGTTAGAAATCGCAAATGTCAAACCCCGCGCTTGTCGCGAATCGATATGCAAAAGAGGTGTGTTGTTACTCACGGTACGTGGATCGCTGCACTCTTCAACTCTGCCACAGAAGCCAGGCACCATCCCCAACTGCGCTACTCGCTGATTCGTGCCACGTGAGGGCTCTAGAAAGCTAAATCAACAACATTTATATACCTAAGTTTCCTACAACCGGCCGAGGCCGTTACCGCAAAGAGCGGGTCTGTGGTCAACACGGATGGGTTTTCTTCATAAAAATGGTCATTAAAAAGTACTGGCGCTTTGATTTGCCGGACTTTGGAATTCATTCAAAACAGGGAATGGTTTGAAAACATGAAATTCTGTAAAACTGCGTTAAAACCGGAATTAACAATGAAGAAATTTACTTTGAAGAGGCTAGCCGCCAATCTCTGCAAGCTGGGCAAAACACATGTCTCTCGTGTTTTATCCTCCTATGTGAGTCAACACAGATGTAGTTATGGCCCCTTTTTGCTTAAAACCCCAACATTCTTTTATCATTTTTAGAGGCTCGTGAAAGATCTAAAGAACACTACCTTCACCAGCACCGAACCCTAAAGCATGGAGAGGCTGACCTAGGCTAGTAAAGACCATCTAAAGAATCATGTGGGCACTCTCACCCGAGCACTCGAACTCCTGTAAAGCATGGAGAGAGACGCACAAAAACACAAAAGAAATGTTATTTAACCCATAATTTGTAGAACCCTAACATGTGAATATTACCTTCATAGGCAAGTAAGGACCACTAAAGAGCCACAAGACTTCACAACTAAGACCGGATCTAAAGCATGGAGAGGCTGGCCAAGACAATAACATCCTATGTTATGCAACTGAGTTTTGAAGATAAGGCCTGCAACATACTTTGCCCATAACTTTTAGCACATGAGGACATGTTAACCCGCGCTAGCTTCCTTCCTCAGCTGGTGAGGCTTAATGCAAGCATCTCGGGAATTGTCATCTTCAAGAGGTGTGTTGGCAAATGAAAGTGAAAGAAAGAAGAGAGAAAGAAGAGAGAAATAAAGCAAACTTAAAAAATAAAACAATTTATTTACAAAAGTAAAACTTACAACTATTATTCCCAACCGATGCTTTTTATTGTTGCTTAGTTTACAAAAACAAAGAGGGGGTTTCTGATGATAGGCCTCTACTGTATTAAAATGCATCAAAGCCCCCAATAACCCGCTTAAGTTATAGGATTGCTGATTAATTCACCAAGTTTGGGTAAAGGTCGCTTGGCCACTGTAGCACATGACGGTGCAGACCACTTCAGAGTTGCCACTTGCTAATCTGCTTAAATGCACAAAGGATCCCCGCGCCATCGCTCATCGCCACTGCTCGCCCTCGTGCTCTTCCATTTTTCTTTCTTACCTTCAACTCCATCAAATTTTCTTCACTTTACACTTGCCTTTCACATTGATTCTAGGCTGGTTGATGGTCGAGACTAAACTTCCAACCTCATGATTGATCACTGCATTGTGGTTGAAGCCTGTATGCATAAATACCTACAAACAAACTACAAAAACATGCCTCCAAATGGCATAAGTGTTGGCCAAGATGACATGAACACTTCAATTGGTTTATATGACATGATTAATGATCACAAAAGCACTCTAAAACCCTATCTAATATAGGGCTCAAAATTGCACTTTTTGAGCACTAATCGGTGCCACACTCACTGATTACATATATTAATTGTTTAGACTACATTCCTCCATGAACTGGCCAATTTGGCCGCCCGACGATTGATATTTTTAATTTTGACTACTCCGATGATTAATATTTTTAGACAACCGAACCGTTCTAGACTCATTCATGCACTCACTCTATAGTCCTAGGGAATTCAAAGGTACATGGAATGCATTTATGCCATTCCAATATGTCACCACATGTAAATATATAAACATGAATATATTTACAAACAAATAATTCACACAACGGGCGCGCTGGGCGTGTAAATTCTCATTTCATACATCAAAATTAGTCACTTCAAGTTATCGATCGTTCGACGGAGCGTAATGCCATTTTTAAATCACTCGACCAAACACATATTTTCACAAAAATATATATTTTTGAGAATCGCTTTGAATAGTGAAACCTCTAAGCATTATTCCCGGCACCACAATTCATCGCTCACTTAGTGAACTGCGCAATTCCCGGCCGCCATTCCCGGCCTCTTCACATCAAAGCATGATTTATTTCACAATTTCATGATTTACTTCAACCAAACAGCCCCTAAAACAGCTAATGGCTGCATCTCGCTCCAAAATTCAGATCAATTCCGGTCCCATGTTTTCGGGACCTAACGTGTCCCGCCAAGCCAAGGCCTTATACCAAACCGGAAACATCAAAAAACATTTAAATAAAGCCAGAAAACCTGGGCAAGAGTGAGAAAATCCTACCTCTCGGAGTTTGAGGAAACCCCTGAACCGGCATCCACGCTAAGCCTCGCAGAGCAAATTTCCTCATTCCCGAAGATCGGGTCGACCTGTCACACGCTTATTTCTAGAGAAGAGATATCATTCTTAAAAATATTTTACATACTTGAGGTCTCTTCCCTGCCATTCACGTTTGGCTCATTTTCCATTTAAAGACAATCCTATTTGCTATTTTGTCTTTTTATGACTTAAATTTTTCCAAAACGACGTGCTTATTCCTCTCTTTCTTCCCGCTTTGACATTCGCCTATCATCTCGCACCGGTCTCATTTTCTACTCAGTGCCGCTCATGGCGCATATACTTATCATATGTGACTTTCGTTGCATCGAATTCGCTTTTACCAAGATCCGAACCACGACATGTCTCTCGAACGTAAATTCTCAACACTCGACCCACTTAAATTCTACGTGCTAGCTAGATTTCACGAGACGATTCCAAAGGTGGAAACTGCTTCGCCATCCTGAGATCTAGAGAATACCTCGATTTTTAACCGAAATTACAATCTCAGAATCAAATACGATTTTGACTTTTCTAGGTAAATCAGAATCTCTGCCCCACATTCTCCTCCTTCCCTCCTTGTGCTGGAATTTCATTCCGAATTCGACAATCATAATCACTACATGCATATGCAACGTGGCACTCTATCACATGTAAACAATTATTTAAATCTTAAATGACTAAACTACTTTAACTTCATCCCTGGAACAAGAAGGGAGTATGGCCCGTGATTGCAGTCCCCTTCCGCTACGTCGTTGATTCTCCACTCCAAGGCTCGCCATAAGACTCTTATTTTCAGCCTCCCGTCTTGGCGTCGTGCAACCCCGATCACGCTATCCAAAATAGCGCTATTGGTCCTCCTCGGCGTCCCATCGTCAACCTCAACTGGCCCCCAATCCACCACAGGCATGAGTCGATCTCGGAGTATAATTCCCCGGAAAGCATGGAGACGGAAAACACCCAGCGCGATACCGACATGTCACTGAATGCTAATTCCAGACGCGAATCTGGCCTACCCTCTCGAAAAGTATCTCGAAGGCCCAATAAATCTCAGCGATAGCTACCGCGCTTGCCGACCGACCACTTTCATCTCTAGGCATCACCTTTAAGAAGACGCGCGGATCACCAACCTCGAACTCTGGCGCGGGTCGACGCCAGACACCGTCATAACTTTCATTTTCGCTTTGAGCCGTGAGAGAAGACGTTGTCGTATCAAGCCTCACCTTCCAAGGTGTCTCAATCGATCGCACTGATGGAACTCTCCTCACCCTGGCCCAACCTTAACGGTGGAGATTCACATGGGCCTCCCCATGCACGTGCCTCATATGGTGCCATCCTCGTATACACTGGAGCAACTATTGAGCTGTAGGTGAATTCCACTAAGGGCACTGGCTCCTCTACTCCAAATAATACCAGACATATGCTCGCAGCAGGTCCTCTCTAATACATGGCAATCCTCCCAGACTTCACCATCTGCTCAGGGTAACCATGTACTCATCACGCCTCCAGCCCATAGCCTTTTGGAAACTCTTCCAAAAGTGTGCCATAAACCTCGGGTCCCTATCCGACACTATGGATACTGGTACTCCATGTAGCCGGACTATCTCTCGAATGTATAACCGGCAGAATCTCTCCAAGGCGAAGGTCATCCGCATGGCTAGAAAATGTGCCGACTTCGTGAGCCGGTCCAACACTCACCATACCATGCTTCGCTCAGCCTCGTGGCAAAGCGGGCCAAGCAAAGTCCATCGTGATTGCTCCTGACTCTCCACTCACCACCTTAACGGCTGAAGTAGCTCTTATCGGCTTTCGTGCTCAGCCTTAACTCGCGATGTGAGAGGACATCGTCGAACAAAGTCCCCCCACGTATCTTCTTCATCCAATCTCCACAGTGTACCGCGACGAAGATCCGTACATCTTCAGCCACCGCTGGATGCACGAAAATCAGAGCGAAACTCCCCACCTCCTCTCTCAAATCTGGCCAACCGGGGGAACCACTACGCCCCTATATCAAGACTACCATCTACGGAAATGTTCAAACTCGCCACCGTGACTGACCGCAGATCGGGGTCCCCGATGACACTATTCAAGGCCCCGCCACCGACTCCAATCACTTTGCTCAACAGAGACGTGTGTAAAACACTAAACTCCCTACAGGTACTCTCGAAGGAATCAAGCCACGATCAGAGTCTGCAACCTGTCTCCACACTCTCGAGCATCCGCTACTCCCGAAGCCTATACTAGCCAACGCCCGTGACTTCCGACCGAGGTGTATCGCCACCACATTTGCCTGCACGAATGGTAATGCAAAGTGAAGTCATAATCCCCAACTCCATCCATCTGGCCGGCTTCATATCGAGGTCCCGTCACAGGAAAAATATACTTCAGACTTTGCATGGTCCGAGTACACCCTCGAACTATATAGTGGCGCCTAAATCTTCAAGGCGAAGACTACGCCGCTAACCTATGTCGTGTGGGGTAACTTCGCTCATGATTCTTCAACCGACGAGAACCATGCTACTACCCTCCCGCACCGTGAGATCAAAAAACATCCCCAGCCCCGAGGCATCACAATACATGACCACCCCCGTCCCCCGTCTCGGGACTGACACAAGATGGGAGTCGGCAAGTCTCCTTCAACTCCTCGAATGCCTCCCCAGACGGGTCATCCCACTCAAACTTGACCTCCTTTCGTTAACCTAGTCATGTGTCGCGCATTCCGAGAAATCCTTAATGAATCTCCTCAGAATAACCAAACATAATCCCAAGAAACTACGTGATCTCAAGACCGACTTCGGCCTCCTAACTCATCACCGTTTCGCTTCTCTCGGGCCGACCGACACTCCCGAGCGCCGGACACCACGCGGCGTCCAAAATCTCACCCGCAGTGTTTTTCGTAATCCGCACGACGAACTCGCGACAACTGATGGTCTCAACAACTTTAAAAACGCATCAAGTGATACCTCATGCTCCACTCGACTAGATAGGGAGGTATTTCCGGCGATGTCATCCACGGAAGACTACGACAAACCGATTCAATAGGGTTGGAATATCTATGCATGAGATCCATGAATAGCCGCCGGGCGATTCGGTCAATCCAGCGGCATCACCAGAACTCAAAGTGCCCATAACGCCGTCCTAAACGCCGTTGCCTTGTGGATATCTCGTATCCCTAACCTCAACCGAAAATCCGCGGCGTCTATTCGGGAGTGACTCGTGTTCTTCAACCGACAAATAAATCATCAACTTGGTAATGGGTACCGGCCTTGATCGTAACCCGCTCAATCGTCTGGTGTCACGTACACCGGCGGCCCGCCTCTTCTTCGCAGAAATAACCAAACGCCCCATGGCGGTTTCTGCCTTATGAACCCTCGGTCCGCAGCCCCCTAGCCGACTCAGTTCCTGCCAACTTCACCGGTGCCATCCACGCGCGGAAGTCAGTTAGATGTGTGGTGAAGTACCAGTGGTGTAACTCGACACCGAAGTCTACATCCCTCCGTGAGGTAGCTCCAGGTAGCTCATCCTGGAAAAACATCCACATACCGCACACTACCGAGGTAGACTAAGTCCTGTCTCCGCTCCTCTAGGTAGCACAGCTCACTAGTCAAACCACCTAATTGTCCTCGATTGACTCAGATACCTCCGCAAACGTCATGCTTGTCTCCCTCTCGAAATACCACATGAGCGCCACCCGCAGATAAAGGAGCAACTCTCCTAATACGCCACAATCGGGCACGACCCCGTAAGCCATCGCCCAATCCATCCCCGTGATGACATCGAACTCGATACATGTCCATGATCCTCGTGTCCATCAGTAGAGTCCCCGAGATCTCCAACCCAAACCTCTAACATATCATCCCTTTGCCTCCCGTCCCTAATCCCTGTGTGGAGAACTCACGCACAGGTCTCTAAGGTCTCAACCTCTAGCTCCAACCTATCTCTCTATGGTCGTGTAAGGCCCAACCACTGAGTTCCATATCCCCAGAGGCGGTCCTACATCCCCGGTCCCACGGCTACCCTCAAATTCCATTCTCTCAAATCTCCCAACCTTGGCCTATGTCTCAGGGCCACGTAATCATCGCACCCGCTAACTCACCTAGCCACGTAGTCCATCACGCTGCCGCTCTTTACTTTACTTCTAGGAACTCCTCGAAATGGCAGATGCCTCGTAGTCTCTGGAAAGTACTTACCCATAAACAGCTCTTGAAACTCTGCCCATGTCATTGCCTCTAGGTCTCTAGAGGTTCTTGCCCATTTCCATCATACTTGGGCCTCACCTCTACCACCGAGTTCAGCTGCCCTAATCCAGTCGCGCTTGCAAAAATCTCCCATAGCCTCTAATGCCTTCCCTCGATCCGCATGAACCAATGGTCACTGACATCAGATCTCCTCCCCTATGAACGCTTCTGAGGATGATACTTCCAAACCTCCTGAGGTTACTGCATCTTCCTGTCAATTGTACCCAGCTCATGCTGATACAGCCGCCAATACCACAAATTTCGCAAAGCCCGTCGATCAAACACTGGTGGTGCTTGACCAGCACCCTGTGGACGCCCTCTACGTCCTCGTCCTCGACTAGCCATCTATACAATTAACATGACAGCTGGGTCCCCAATACAAAACATCTCTAAGGCATAAACACAACTCTCGAGACACTAATCATAAACTATAAACGCAAAAGACATTAGTCCTTGTATTTACGTGTAATGCAAGGCAATCAATTTTTGCATTTAAAATATTATTATTTTCAACAAAAATTTGTATTTCAAAATTTCATTTTGGAAAATTTTGTCTAATTTCTATCGACCTTTTCTCCAATACATCCAATAAATTTATAAAAATTTATTTTCACTCATTTTTCTTCAACTTTACACACTATAAAACTTTGAGAAAAATATTTCTTCCCATAAAAATTTTTTTTTCCACATTTCCAGAATACTCTAATAAATTTATAAACTTTTATTTTATTCCATTTTCTTCAGTTTTCTTCAGTTTCCCAATTGGTAAAACCTTAGAAAATTATTTTCTTCACCTCATAACCGAATAAATTTATGAAATTTATTTTCTTCACTTTATCATTTTTTTTTTCATTTATTTGCTACTGGAGACACAAAAAATACTTATCATATTTTATTTCATTCTCTCCAAAGACACCTAAATAAATTTATTAAATTTATTTTATCCTATTTTTCTTCATTTTTACACACTGTAAAACGAAAACCAAATTTTTCTCTCCTCATTTTTTTTTTTTTTTTTCGTTTCAACAATAGCCTTCCTTGTTAGTTCTACATGCAAGAACTTAAATACGCATCCACACAACTCAAAAACTTTCTTATGAGTTCAACTATAAAATCTATTAAAATTTTATTTCCTTTTCCCAAATAAATTTATTATAATTTATTTGTTTATTTTCCTTTTCCAAGCTTTTTTACTCAATCGTAACCCTCAAAGTGTTCTAACACCTAAATTCTTTATTAAAAAATTCTATTTTGTCATCCAATAAACCAAATAAATTGATTACAATTTTTTTTTTTCATTTCCGGTTTACACACTATAAACTCCTAAGATTTGTTTTCAACATAATAAGTAATTACCTAAGCACCCAAACATCATAACATATCACAAACCCTGTTATAAACATCATTCATACATGATCACACAATAAATCATCAAATCACACAAAACACACCACCACATGCATGCAATGTCCTAGTTTTGTCCCGTGATTTCCTGTAATTCCTCGTGTGACTACGCTCAACATCGAACCACACAACTCCAGTGGTGATGTTCCTATACTCCTCAAAGACTATGGTGGCCTAAACCCAAATCCCCCTCAAGCCCTAGGTAGCCGAAGATACCTAGGCTCGATACTGCCGACACCCCAAAACCCGGTCCGCTGACCATCCGGCCAACTCCGTGGAATACTGTGTGAATGCCTGGGTGACCCGACATTTTTCACGGCAATCCTGCAAAGTCTCCTTTGTACCGGAGCTCTCACTCCAAATACAATACTCGCATATACCGTTGACGAGCTTAAAAAGTCATCTACTTTTAGTCCATTTTTCTCGTTGATTTTAATGTAAAAGGAATTAAGATGCGTAAAATATGAAGAAACTCACCAAATTTGTTATTTGCAGAAGTATAAAAGAAAGAAGAAAATGCAAAGGGAAAAATGCAAGACCCATGAGTAAAAATGCGTAAAATAGCAAGGTAAATGAAAGCAACCTAAGCAACTAATGTTAAAGTTTTGGGGTTTACACATTCTGAAGCATGTAGGCTTACATCAGAAAAATTGAAGGAAATTTGATGCCGTCGATGGATCACAAGATAGGCAAACGAGGATTGGAGCGTAAACATATAGCGATGTCGCATCGTAATGTCGCGCGACAAAGGTCGATGTCGCGATGCGGATAGAGGTCGGCAAGAGAACCCACTGCCATGACATGTCTGGAAGGATGAGCCGAGTTAACCGCCGCTTGTCGCGATGTGAGGACTGGTCGCGACAATCGGGGTTAAACGCGAGGCCTCCGTGCTTGGTCGATGTCGCGACGTGAGATCGAGGTCGCGACATGAGACTTGCTCACGCGAGTCAGAAGAATGAACCGTTGTCGCGACGAGATCGATGTCGCGACATCGAACCCTGGGCTAGCCTAGACTCAAAGCTGATGTCCCGACATGAGATCGATGTCGCGACACTATGAAGGACCCGCCAAAGTCAGCAGAGTCACAGAAAAGATGCCGCATGGTGATTGATGTCGGCACGTGAACGAGTCGCTTGAGACCCGTGAGTCATGAGCTGATTTTCATGAGTAGCGGAGATTGATGTCGCGACATCAAGAGCAATCAATGGAAGCTTGTAAGTTCGTAGGATCGATGTTATGGACAACAAGAGCAACCAGCTTGAGATACAAGTGGCGACAAGATCAAGCATGCAAGGATCGCCGATGTCACGGCAGAAGAATTGCCGCGACATAAGAAACGCTTGAAATTTACACATGAATAGAGCCAAGCAGCTGCGACCACTGCATTGATGTCGCGACATCATGAGATACCAGCCGCTGAAACATGCATCCTTGTGTCATGTCGCGCATACAGATTGAAGTCGCGACCGAACACAATACGGGCCAACCCACTCGAGATCCACAAACCGTATCGATTAGGCCCAACTTAAGAAACCCTATAAATACGCAGCTACCCAGCTCATAAAAGTAGCTTACGCGATACAAGACGAGAGGTCCGGTAGTCAAGGCTCATTTTCTTATTTTTCTTTGACTTTTCTTTTCTTTTCTTTTTCTTTCTTTTTCTTCATCGATAGTTAGAAATTAGATTAGATTTATCGCTTTAGTTTTCGCTTCGAATTGATGTTATGTTTCCTGGAGCGTAAGCCGAATGCGTATCTCGCTCTTTCAAATTACTACCGGAATAAGCTTCATTAGGGTTCGTACAACTGGAATTCGACTTCCCAGCCTCATTCAGCTATTCTTAAGGATCAGAGGAATGCCGTAGGGTGTAATTCAGTAATTAAGGAATCCAGCTTCCATTATGTGAATGCTATAGTCGAGAATTATCTTCCTCAGAACAAGCTTCAAGAAGCCTTGAATTTCGCTTATAGACCCATTTCTAGTGTCAGTTTACTGCCATCCGAATATTAGTTTCTTATACCCAAGAGAAGATTGTCTCATTGCTCGATTTCAAGGAGGCCCTCCTGAAAGGACACAGAGAAGGCAGCCCCAAGAGTTATGAACAATCACACAAAAGGTTAACCATGGTTTCAGATCTAATGAGCTATAAGTTTACTCGATAAATCTCTTTCTCACTTGAAATCAAGAATGAGTTGAAACGCAGTTAATATCAATTCTGAACAAAGGTAGAGTTCAATTTCCTAATTCGACATGAGGCCGATCCCAGCAATGAGATCTAATCAAGCAGAGGGTGATCTATTCTAATTTGAGAGGAAGAGCACCTCGAAAGCTATATATCCCCGTTTGACCGATAACTCAGAGCTAAGGTTTTACAAATTGGTAAATGGGTATGAAGTATTGCAAAAAGCAGCAATACCCGATTAAGGAAATCCCTTAAAAGTAGTTAATTCTATTCTCATTTTCGTAAAGAATCGAAAAACAGATAATGAAAAACTTGGAGTGTGAGAGATCCAAATTTCAATGCTAAAACACCCGGCGTATTTAAAAACCTCGAAATATTCAGTTTTATCCGTATTAATCACACGTGAATTGGTACTTCACTATAGCAAAGATACTTGATGTGTTCTCTCTGAAAGATAATTGGCTCGCTGTCCATTTGTTTTCTTAACTATTCTTTATTCTTATTCTTTATATTCCGCTTTTTATTTGATCGCTTCATTTACTACTCCTGTGTTAGATAATTTCCAAATTTCTAACGCTGATTCAATATCACTTTATGGTCCAAATGTAGTGGCAAGGCTTTCTCGAGTAGTCAGTCGATTCAAAATTCGAGATCTCTCAGTGGATCGATGTTCAGACTTGATACTGTCGACCGTGCACTCGCAAAGATCACAAAACCAAAATTGGCACGATTAACTGTGAGATTTTTGGTCTTAAACAAAGTGTTTTATATGCCAAGCTCTTAATTCAGACAATAGTCCTTGGTAATAATACCAAATTTAGAAAATATGTTCTTTTAGTCTGTCAACACCTGTCCCAAACAAAGGTAATATATCCATTACATCCAACTCCATGAGTAATACGCCACTGGCCCCACAAACTATACTTCATAACAAGATACCTAACTAATAATCCAACTATATAATGTGTATAGTTACAAGAGTTACAAATAGCCACTTCTTATACAATACATATATTAAAATTAGACATTTCAATACATGTATATATCATCAACCAAAGCCACAACCCGGTTTCTCTCAAATCCTCAAATCCCTAGGATTCCACTGTCCCCCGCACGCCCCTCGCACTGCAAAAATAATATCCTCTCGACGTATGGCTTCTAATGCTTAGTAGTGGAATCGCCTCTAAGTGGCTACCCCTCCACTTAAGTGAAGCAATGTTCCAGTATCAAACATACATCCAAGCAAATGGCTGATCCTACTTGAATGTCTATATGACCAACTCGTAGATCCCAGTCCTCATCGACTCCATCACACCCCGCTCAAGCCCTCGGTATGAAAATTATTATTTTGTTTGTTTCATGGACAACCCTCCGATGTGTATATAGGTCTATCACGCTTCGACGATCGATATATTAACTGTTTGTGGACCAGACCTCCGGCGACATCAATTTCGGGGCCACTCCGACGATTGATATTTTTTAATTTGACTACCTTCAATGATTAATATTACTTTAGACAACCCTCCAACCGCTTTCTAGACTCATCTCATGCACTAACTTATAATTGTATGTTTCAAAGGTATACAATGCATGTATGCCAATTCCAATACAAGCCTAATTCACATGTAAATATATAAACATATATATTTACAAAAACAAATAATTCACACAATCATGTTATGTAAATTTCATTTCATACATCAAATTAGTTTACTATGGCGACTTATCAAAACACTTAGCAATTTAGTTTAAATCACTCGACCAAACACATATTTTCACAAAAATATATTTTCGACAATGATCAAGCTGAATAGTGAAACCCTACATTATTCCCGAAAATTCACACCATCGGGCTCACTTAGCGAACCCGCACCACGGCCATTCTAATCTCTTTCACATCAAAGCATGATTTAAGTTTCACAATTTCGCATTTCACAAGTTAACATATATGCTCAACCAAAATGTTCTAAAACAGCTACGGGCTGCATCTTGGCTCCAAAAAAATTTGTATCAATTCGGTCCCATGTTTTGGGACCGATCAAACGGCCGTTCAAGGCCTCATACCAACCAAACATCAAAACATTTAAATAAAGTAAACTCAAAGAGGAGTAGTCCCCACCTCTCGGATTTTGAGGAACTCCCTAACCGCTACCCACTAAAACCCTCTCCCGTAGAGCAGCCTTCCTTCTTGTCCCGAAGACTCCGACTCTGGCCTGATCGCACAGATTTCTGCAGGCGAGTGACATCATTTAAAAATGCCATTTTGGCTACTGAGGTCTCTCCCTGCCATTCAATGTTTTGGCTATTCATTTTCCATTTGAAAGAAGACAATCCTATTTTAAAGGCTTTGTCTTCTTTTATGACTTAAATTTTTCCAAAATGACGCGATGTCCCTCTTTTCCCGCCTGACATTCTACCTATCTCTACTGGGTCCTTTCATCATTTTTCTACTCATTCTACTTACGGCACACATGAAAGATTTGTCATGTGACTTCTCAGGATCGAAATTTGTTTTACAAGATCCGAACCGATGCCTCGAAAAACGCTGTAGAATTCAACATTCTCGAATTGATGAAATTTACGTGTTTAACTAAATTTCTCGCGAGACTATCTCCCAGCGTGAAATCCGCTTTCTCGGCTATCCGAGATCTGTAGAGAATAAATTTCTGATTTTTAATTAAAATTACAATCTCTCGTAATCGAAATTACGATTTGCCCTTTTTCCAAAAATTGGAATTTCGTCTTACGTAAAGGCCTTCTTCAAAACTTTAGAAGAAAGGTCGACATTTATCACTAGCTCTCGATACGACCTACTTAAAGCAAAGAATCCTTCCTCGCGACGCTTGACCTCCTTTTATACCCGAGGGCTTACCGACATGTCGATAATAACCTTTGGTTTTTATCCGGATTTGCATTTCAATTCCTGGGTTGACTATGAAACCCAGGAATTTTCCTACGACACCAAGGCACACTGGTCGATTCAGCCATGTCAGACTTCCTCAAGATCCGGGAACTTCTCCACGTATGTTATGTGTGGAGCTCGGCAGCGGGTGGATTTTACCAAGATGTCATCTATATAAAACCTCCATGGTCGCTCCTATCCGCTCGAACATCTGTTTCACCAAATTTCCCAGAGGTGGGGCCCCGCTGAGTCCAAAGGCATCACACCTGCAACACAGTTCCCCGCCCGTGACGCACGAGGTCTTTTCGGTCATCGGGTGTCGACCGATTAGCCTGAGAAGGCATCCATAAAACCAGGAGCCATGGCCGCCAGCGGGCATCACGACGGCGCCGATTCACTACAGGAAATCGCACCCTTCGGGCACGCTCCGCTGATGTCGAAGTCGATGCAGCTGCCACTTCGTCGCTTGCTTTTTGACGTGTACGACGCCGCTAACCATTCGTGATATTCCACCTCCTCGACGCTTCTCGCCGGGCAGCTTCGGTTTTGACTCGCGTTGATTGAAGAGGTCAGCCGTGCCGGCCTCATCTTTGCTGATCGCTTGAAAGACTGACCACGCTCAAATCAGCATGGGTAATTATCGTAGGGTCAATTCCTCCCATGTCTCGTCAGTTTCCACCAAGACGCCTTTTGCTCCCCTGCCTCAAAATCGGGGTGAGAGGGCCTTTGAGATCTTCGCTAGCCGGAGCCGATGTAGGCGAGGTGCTCAGGTCGCTATCCAATCGCATGTCTTAAATTTCTTCCGAGGGCTCAGTTCGGTGAATACTCGCCGCTACATTTCAGCCTTCATCCAGGATATGTTATAAAACCGTTTTTTGCTTCGCTACGGATGTCGAGTAGCATTCTCGCCACTGCTGGTTCTCCTCGAACCATTCCTATTCCGCTATGGTAGGCAAACTTGATCATCATGTGGTGTTTGAGGGAAATTGGCTTTTATCAGATTAAGAGGGTCCGCCCAACAACATATTACAGAGCAAGCGCATGGGCGTCTACAACGGTAGGAATCTTGTCGTCAAGCCGTCGCCCACATGGGGATCTCCCAAGGTGAGTACTAGTTGTATCAGCCCAAAGGGTAATACCTTTCTCCCAGAATCCTCGCAGAGCGGGTGTCGACGTGTTCCATTCTCTCCCTTCCAATGCCCACCTTATCGAAGGTCGAGGCTAAGATGCATGTCACCGAATCCTCCGCTATCAACTAGGTAATTCCGATGGACCGCTTTGTTGGCCACAACCGTCGACTACCAAGGGGTCGCTGCGGGTGCGCTCGGCATCCCTCCAGCCCAAGTCAAACAGTTACGGGCGTGTCGAGTCGAGGTGGGGCTGGGACACGCTGTACTTCCGCCATCTCTCGGGCCGACCAAGGTCGCGTATGGGCCTTCCCCGATGAGCCGATTCCCCTCCCCCAGCAAATCCTCCCTCGACATCACGTGGATTTCTCCTAAAGGTCAAGCAGGCCGAGCCGTTGTCCTGGCCGAGGTGGCCGTGGTGGTCGCTGGAAAGAGCTAGTTTTCAGCCCGATCTCCGAGGTCGATTTTCAAAGGCTATGAATCGCTCTGAGATACCCGCCAAAGAGATTCGGGCCACTGCTCTTCTTAAGTCAGATGGCCATCCGTGCGCGCCCGTGAATCCCTGTGGAATTCGCAATATCTGTGTCATTTTCGCATACCGACTTCAGCTCAGCCACACCAGAATCGTTTCGCTTGGTGACCGTACGACCGGTGATAACAGGCCATAAGGTGGAATCGCGAGGTGAATAATGTCGCCTTCTTCGTTGTGGGCGGGCCTGCATCGATCTCCTCGAGGTTCCCACGCCTTTCGGGACCGCTTCTCCATCTTCGTGAGACCTTCCTGCCGCTTGTCTTTCGGCCCGCCCCATTGTCAGTTCGTCCCACTTTTTTCTTTATGGGCTGAAGAGCTCCCTTTCTTGGATATGAGGGCTTCTTCACCATTAATGTGTGTATTTTCTCGCTTTTATGAGCACTCCTCGCCTCATGCTGTTTTGGTTTTGGAGATGGAAAACATAAAGTCTTTCGACCAAACCCCCAATCCAAAGAATGAATGCAAAGTGGATCGCGAACTTCGCTTTCTGCATATCTACCTTCGTAGACTCGCATTGAATCTTTGGACATAAGACCCTCGGTGTTTTCTTATGAGCTCGCTTGATGGTCACAGAGATAACTTGGCTTTCTATATGTCCCGCCCCAATGAGTTGAGAGACCTAACGCAATGGATAGTCAATCGAGGAGTAGAGATTGATGACTCGCTGAAGCCTATTAAACCAGCCAAGGCTTCGCCTTTAATGTGATAGCGAAAAGCTCGCATCGCACCCATCTTCATACCCATGCATTCCATTTGCTTTGTAAGTGTTGGTATGATCGGACCGATCTCCGACACCATCGAATGCTTCCACTTGCGGCATTCTGAACTTTTGCTGGAAGAGGGAAGTGAAGCACTCTACCAGAAGGTGACTCAGCTTGTTGTACCAAGGTGTCCATAAGTGTCGCAAGAGCGTCTCCTTACCACTTCCTTCACATGGTCAGCCTGGCCGAGGCTTTGAACCTCTCGTCCCATGATCGCTTCTCTTACTCCCGGTGAGGGTGCGAGCGCCGTCCCACACGCTCCCAGTGTCGCTGGTCGCTTCTCCTCTCCGTGGCCAATCAGGTCCAAAGCCCTGGGCTCTGCTTAGACTCGCTTTTGGTTTCAGCACCCTGGGAATGTCGAGACTGTCAGCTCTTCACGAGTGAAAGTTTCGTGACCTTCCCCGCATTTGTCGCGGCTCTCCCTGTGGCGAGATCCGCCCGTGAGTTGCTCTAACTCTCCTATCAGCGGCCGGGTCAAGAGGTGGAGCCCACCTCGTCTCGTGCCGGGCTTGCACGTTCTAACGCGCCAGTGGTCCCGCCCGGTCCCGCGGCCACCCGCGATCCCCGCATCCTTGGAGGGATCGGGCGCCGCTCCCGGCCTGTTCCGTCGATACCATCAAGAACTCAGAATCGCCTTTATTTATCAAGCGAACCGGGCTGCTCCTGGCCGTATGGCTTAACCGATGATGCTTTTCTTTCAACCGGACTGGCCGAGCGCACGGGGGTCGCCACGGTTCGGATCAGCCGGCGGTCGGCCCGCGGTGTGCTCCCCGATCATCGCCCGAGGTGATTGCCGCCGCGGCCGACCGCGGTGGCGCCGGCGTTGCTCTCCTCGCAAAAACAAGAAAGCAGTGGGGTCGCGAGGTCACCGCGGTCGCTCCTATGCTCAGTCGGCTTCTTTCCCGAGAAAAGATGACCCGCTTAGATTTAATGTCGCGCACTACACCGATCAAATACTTCCCTGCATTTTATGTTGGCGTTTTCCGCTTGGATGGTGAGGGGATTCCTTCCCATCGGACGAGATTTCTTTCCTTATCATTGTATTAATAAAGTGATAATTGGAGCGCTTGTCTATCCTTCTTCCTTATTGGGGGATCCTATTGATCCGTAGGGATGAAATTAAGCGGTATCGTGGAATTATTTTATTTTCCATGTTGATGGGATTCAGGGCTGATTTCATAGGATAATACGTTACCTGGGATTGTATTCTTATTTCGTTATCGATGCAGATCTAATTTGAGGTGATGCGACTTTCTTGATCATCCATAACCTACTCTTTGACCGTGCGGATTGGCCCCCTGTGGGCTCTGCTGCCTAAGCCCTCGAGCCATTCAAGCATGCCGCTTCTGTCATTGGTTCAAAGGGAGGGCTCCGCGGAACTTCATTTTTTCAAACCCTATCGGGATGTGTATATATTGAGAACCGTAAATATTAGTTGTTTTCACAAGATATACAATCACAATTTTCATATACCCATTATTATTCTCTGCCTTTTCAGTAATCAACCAAGGATTGTTAGGCTGGTTATGAGATTCAGTACACAGCCATGACCTCTTCCTCATGCCGACATCCAAGAAAGCCACGCGACGAATTGAATTCTTAGTTGTTAGTCCACCAGTCTAGGCCTTCACCAATGTGGTCGTTTGAACTGGAACTGAAAGAGTCAACAATGGTGGCCCTTAATCTTCTTTTATTCTCTTTCTTTTTTCGGAACCTTCTTGATTTAACCAAGGGCCATTGCCTTAGAGGGGGAACACCACTCACCACCAAAGTCAGTGCTCATTACTAAAGTTTTATCTTGTCATGTCAACTAGTTTGCCCCTTTTCCTCTTCCTCTTTCGTTAGCACTTACAATCTCAGCAGTTGACTTGATTGACTTCCACTTGGTGAGAGACTCCATGGTGTAGTATTTTTGTATAAGTTTGTTTATTCTATTATAACTTACTATCTAACTCCTGATTAAGCTCTATTATAAATTTTGTGTATTGACATTAATGCTTGAATTATGTTTAGTTTTTGAAAAGAGTTTAAAAAATAATTCTTTTTAGATCCACTTTGTTATAAAAATAAGAGGACAAAAATCAAATATTGATTTATAAACAGAGGTTAGAATACTCATTTCCTAGACCTAATGATGGACAACTATTTATATCAACTGGACCCGGCTAAACGCGGAAGCGCCGAGTCCTAGCTTATTGAGTTTACACTCTATTGAATTCACGCGGATCACCTCATAGCTTCCAAAAACGTGGGCCCAATTTTGAACTGTATAGTTTTAGCTTCAATCTTCCCACTAGCTGCCAATCTGTTGACTAATGCCTTTTCATTAAATGCTGGTGGTTTTATGCCTAGAGAATCCCAAGATGAAAGAAACCCTAATAAAAGCCTAAATGATAGATGCTTTTGAAAACCAAACAACAATCGAGCACACGGAGCTGTGGCTTCGATGAATAAATGACGCCTAAATTCGCAAATATACCGATCACCATTCATCAACAAAACTGAAAAATCATTCTACCTCGGCATTATAAATGCCGTATAAAAAAAGACACCCGCAACCAAAATCAATCAAAAGTAACCAGTATTCTCCAAAATGATTCTCGACAAAATATGCACATCGGAACTATTTTTTAATCCTAACAATCAAATAAAAATTTCAATAAAGAAGAAAAAGTAAACGATTCAAGATAATACCAGATCCAGGAAATCGTAAACATTCGGGGCGAAGAAATCGGGGAGAAAGCTAACCTCGCCGTCGCTGCCGCAAATGGCCGTTGCCGCTGCTTCAGCCCAAAGTCCGCTGCTCTCGCCAAGCGAGCCTGGCCCAATCCACCGCCACCGGCCGCCACACATCTCCGACATCATGTGAGTATTCGATCCCAACGAGCGGCTCGACTGCCTTGCATCTCACCCCTTCCCCAGATCAGAACCGAACAACGAACAAAGTCGCTTAGTAGCGAAACACACGCTTTGGCAGCCTGAGGAGATAAAACGACGCCGCTTTCTTTTTATTTTATTTTTAACAATATCCGCTAATGATTTACTGTTGACAAACTCCGCAGAAACAATACGTTCAGAACGGTTTTGTCCAAAACAACATCATTTTGGTAGGCGTAATTTCTGCGCACAAATTTGCGAGCCAAAACGACGCCGCTTTTGCTCAAAACATAAACGGCGCCGCCACCAAAACCCATTTTTTTGCCAAATAATTAGCCTTCAAATATTTTTATCAACTTAAATATTTTCACTTATAATATTATAAATAAAATAAGATTAATAAATGAAAAAACCATAAATCATATATTTCTTTGTGAATAATTTAAAATACAAATTTAAATATAAATGTTTTACTTGATATTTTAATTAATTTATTTTATTGCCATTAATATACATATCTTCATTGAATATTCCATTAACTATTTAAATAATTTGTTTTATTAATTTTCCACCAGTTATTCATACTTAATTTAAGTTTTATTTTTGTAACCTTAAAAATGACATTCGTCTAATACTAGAAGTGAAAATCTTTCTTAAATGAGGAAGACGTGACACTGTACATATCTTGGATGACCATAACCCAAGATCCTGGATTCAGATTTCAAGAACCGATGTCAAAGTTTTCTGTGGACTGAGCGACGGCCAAGTTGAGACCAATGTCGAGTTGACTCATCACTGACTCATGCTCATACAAAATCACTTTGATGTAATCCCAGATTATTGTGATACAAACATGGGATATTTTACGACGCAAACAAAGTCGCAGTGGTTTTTTAACATCACCGACGTATAGGTTAGTTATTATCTATTGTTATAATTTTCTACAACAAATATGCTTTCTGAATGTAAAATTTTATTTATTTCTAATTTTATTTTTCCGCAAATGGTAAGCAAGCCTATGAATACAAGCTTCAAGCAGATGTTAGGAGTCCTGGATTTAAGGGATCATTGTCGGAGGTGTTGAATGTCATATGGCTGATTATGCCGCAAAACAACCTAGTCCTTTCGCTCCCCGCGATGAGTAACCTATGATACACTGGTGATCTTCGACTCATCGCATCCATATAGCAATGCAACGCAATGCCAGAAGAGACCCCCGAAGAATAAAGAAGTGCATTTAAAAGTAAAAGCAGTCCAACGTATACTTAGTACCTGCTTCGTGGTACTACATTCGTGAATTATCTAGCAGAGTGAAAAGATAAAGAATTTTTATGAGAGCAAAAAGCTTCAATCATCATGAGCAAAGCACAGAGGCACATACACTGGGACATCGCTGGGACGCGCCACAGATGTAGAAGGAGTTATAGAAGCCGCATTTATCTGCCATCATTTTTTCTTTTCTCACATGTGAAAAAGATCTCATATATGTCTCCGCTGGAAAAAGAACACTATTACTCAACTACATGTAGTGTTACACGCGATTATGACAAAACAATGAAAATAAAGAATTAACTTAACGTATAAATGTATTACTAAATGTTACTTTCAATGTAATTTCTAATTTTTCGTCATTTCTCATTTTATAAAATGAAAGTCATTCAGAATTATCATGTCATTTAGTAGTAAAAACAGACAAAGATGCAACTAACTTAAAATCAAGAAAATCTTATCAACTACATCGATTTGATTTTTCTATTAACTCCAAACATATTTGTTCTAACCCTATATTAATGTAAAATTATTTACTTTTTCATTATTTTTATAAGAAGCGCTAAAATTCTTTTTTAAAAATTACTCAACATATTGTAACCAAAAATTCTTCAAATTACAAAAATATTAATAAATTTTCTGATTATATTTATATTTATTTGATTTAATTAAATATTTATGGCCATATTTTTATTTTTAATGAATGTTTATTTTTTATTTAAATTTTGAATAAATATTTATTTATATTTTTAAATCAAATTTATAGTGTATGGAGTGATATAAATGGAATGAAGGGTATATGGATGTAATTAAGTAAGAGAATTGCGAAATCGGGAATAGATTTATGATGGGAATAAACTTAGATGCCACCGCTTGAGACATGCTTCAAGAAAACTTGAAGTAAATCTCAAAAGAATTTTTGAAGAAAAAATACCTTAGACGCTTTTCATATGAATTATAGAGATGCTCTTACAAGATTGTTAATATTAATACATATTTTCTAAAATATACAATATTATTATTTTTTGACAACTACTATTTTGTATTACATTATCAGACTTTATTCTTGGCAAGAGCTGAGTGCGGATACCTATTTTTCTTTTTCCATTTGAGTTATATCTTAAGGGCTTATTACAAAATTATTAAAATAGTATTATTCAGTGTACTTAAAGTCTTATATTGGTTAGGATGAAAGATTATAAGAAAGTCAAACCTTAAGAGCTCATTACAAGATTATTAGAGATAGTATTGCTCAAGTGGTAATCTAAAGTCTACGTCGTTAGGGACGAAAATTACGAATGATAAATACGTACACATCTAATCGTATAAGAACTTTTTAAAATAGAAGCTTCAAAAATAAAACCACAGGTCTCCAATCCAAAGTGAACCGTGATAGGACCCATACAAAGGGGGCGGGGGCGGAAGGTGAGTATAAGTTGGAAGTATTTAAAAGGAGGTATTTATAATACCATATAATTTGTTTTCAACCAAGCTTAGGGAGATCAATTTCCATTAAGTAATTTTTTTCAAAATTTCTAAGAAGGGGGGTGTCGGGCAATAATATATCATGCTAATGTGGAGACAAGAGTCCACAAGGTTTTTTCACAAGTGGTATCAAAGTTGGGTTCCTGCTTAACTATGTGAGTGGATGTTAAATGTGTTGAGCCCCTGACATATGATGCTTTACATAAGAAATGTGCTTTTATCGTAGTTGTTTAAGGGTAGGGTTATTGGGTGTGAGCTCAAAGTGCCAATATTAGAGTTGAGAAGGATTACAAGTTGATAAACATGTTTAATTGGTATAAAGTTTTTTGATGGAGAAGGCTAAAACTAAAACCATATGAGGCACTCAGACACTTTGCATCAATGTTGAGAGGGAAAGGTTTACCAGCTTCCAACAAGTACAAACCAGAATAATACTTACTTGATGAAAAACATATATTTTCATCTTTAAAACTAATTCTTCTCCTGCCTGCAACAACATACATACTATTAAAGATTGTAAACCATTCTAGTATAAAGTAAAGTATACTAATGTTAGTGGTCGAAAGTTTACTATTGTGGGGAAGCATGTTGAGTCCGCAAAGACAAGTATTCATTTATTTAATTGAAAGGGTGGGGATGGGGCATAGTGGTCAGTGAAGACTAATCAAACTCTTAAGTCTATCGGCAGGGATTCTTATATATATCTAAATGGAAGGAACAGGGATTTCAGCCCATCCCAAGAAGAGGATATCCACATTGCCGTCCAATTTCTCTTCCTGAATGTCCGTTATTACTTGCTTTTGCCACTTACCAGTATGCTACCCTCTCTTCAATACAAGATTTTAACCCAGTTCACCTGGCTTCTTTTCATCTGGATTCCCAAAAATTATTCACCATTATCTCTCTTTCATCCTCTCCAACCACTTCATCCATTTTGTATGGCAACGAGATTGAGTTAGTTGGCCTTACTATAGCCATCATAATGACATAACCCAAGACCCGTTTGAATCACCACTTCTGCGAACTGATTCCGTCCATATCTGCACCTCACAGCTGGTGTCACATAAAAACACTGTCACCAAAAAGAGTTATCACCTTGAACTCATCTCCCTTCAATTGGTGGGTCTCATTCTTCTAGGGAACCTCACCTTCCTTACTGGTCTCAACCTCGAACTCAACAACTTCCATGGCCAAATCCCTCCACAACTTGTCGTCTGTCCAGACTCAGAGCTCTAACTTGACCAACAACTCCTTGTCTGAGATTCCACAATCTCTCACCGTTTCATCTCGTTCATTTCCGTTTGGGCTTCAACAAGCTAATTGGAGGATCCCATCTAGTTTGGCCTGATAATTCAGTGCGGTTGTATGAGGATGCAACTTCACTACAACACCTGACCGGGTCAACTCGATTCTTTAGGTAACTTCACTACGATCAAATCTCTGTCTTGCAATTAATAACTTGGAGTGGACGGGATACCAAAATCGTTAGTTGCAGACTTTGGAGTTCAGCGGATTGGGCATGAATGCATTCTTTGGTACCATCCCTTCCCGGTTTACAATATGTCCTCATTGGAAAATATTTTGCCATAATAAACTCTATGGTAGTCTACCCTGGGACCTGGCCATCACTCTTCCCAATCTCCAAGTTTTAAATATCGGCAATAATAACTTTACTGGTTACCTACCCTCATCATTATCAAATGCCTCTAACCTGCTTGAATTCGATATCACCATGAGTAACTTTACCGGAAAAGTCTCAATCGACTTTGGAGGCATGCCTAATCTTTGGGGTCTGTTTCTTGCTTCCAACCCTATTGGAAAAGGAGAGGTGGATGATTTGAGTTTCTTGAACTCTTTGACTAAATGCAGGAATTTGAAGGTGTTGGATCTCAGTGGTAGTCAATTCGGAGGGGAATTGCCGAGTTCTATAGCCAACCTCTCAACCCAACTTATGACATTAAAATTGGACACTAATGAATTGTCCGGAACAATTCCTTCAGGTATTGGGAACCTGGTTAATCTGAGGATTTGATATTATTAACAATACAATTTCACTGGGAGACTCCTGTCCTTATTGGGAATCTTCGATGCTTGGTCGAATAGATTTGTCTGAAATCAGTTATGGGTAAAATTCCATCCTCAAGCAGCGAACATCAAGGCAAGATTGTATCTCTTCATCTTCAAAACAATCACTTAGGAGGGAACATTCCTTCTAGTTTGGGGAAGTGAAATTCTTCAAGATTTAGACCTTTCTAACAACTCTCTCAATGGCACTATACCTGAAAAGGTTATGGGTATTGTTTCCCTTACCATTTCCCTTAATCTAGCAAGAAATCTGTTAACTGGTTTGCTACCCTCTGAAGTGAGGAAACTGAAAATCTAAAGCACTTCTGGACATTTCGAATAACTTGTCTGTGAAATTCCCAGAAGGGCTTGGCAGTTGTGTATTCCTGAGTACCTTCATATGGAAGGTAACTACTTTGAAGGTTCTATTCCTTCATCTTTTATTTCTTTGAGAGGTCTCCTGGACATGGATCTCTCACGCAATAACCTCTCCGGCAAAATTCCTGAGTTTCTTCAGCAACTTTTCCTCACCAATTTGAACCTGTCTTTCAACAATTTTCAAGGCCAGCTACCAACCCTCAAAGGTCTTCTACTAACGCGTCTCCATTTCAGTAGCTGGAATGAAAATCTTGTGGAGGTATTCCCGAATTACATTTGCCTGCCTGCACTGCCACTGAGCCAAAAGCCGACAATCGAAGCCGGGCTCAAGTTGATGCTCGGATTACTTACTGGCCTTGGGATTAGTTTGATAAAACCCTTTATAGTTATCAATCGGTTAAGAAAGGTAAAGAGAGAGCGTTCTCAAACATCTGTGTCATCCAAGGATTTGATCTTGAATGTGTCTTATGATAGTCTTTCCAAAGCAACTGGAGGATTTTCTTCTGCCAACTTGATCGGTACTGGTGGTTTTGGCTGTGTGTATAAAGGCATTCTTGATCAAGATGAGACAATCGTTGCAGTTAAGGTAATACAGCAACATCACCGTGCAGCTGTTAAGAGCTTCAAGGCATATATGAGGCCTTGAGAAACATTAGCACCGAATCTTGTCAAAGTATTAACTGCTTGCTCAAGTGTTGATTACCAGGGCAATGATTTCAAAGCTCTGGTATATGAGTTCATGCCCAATGGGAGTTTGGAGAGTTGGCTGCACCCAGTTCCCACACTTGATGAAATAAATGAAGTACTTCGGATTTTAAGCCTTCCCAGATTGAACACTATTGATGTATTTCCGCACTGATTATCTTTCATCACCATTACATAAGCCGATTGTTCATTGTGATTTGAAGCCGAGCAACATTCTTCTTGGATAATGACATCTATGTGGGCGATTTTAAGAAGGGAGATTCAACATTCAAGAAGCTCTGCTAGACCCTCACTCCAGTCAGAGCAGCTCTGTTGATTGAAAGGAACCATTGAATATGCAGCACCAGGTCCCTTTCTTTCTTTTCTTCCTTGCTTATTTCTAATGGTTTATTTATTTTTTATTTTTTTGTATTTGGAGGAGTTGTAGTGCTGCATTCTTATATATTTTCACTGCACTTCACAAGAATCGTTTAGAACTTATCATATCCATACTCACAATTTGAGTTTTACAGAGTATGGAATGGGAACCAAGGTTTCAGCCCTTGGTGACACATACAGCTATGGGATTCTCTTATTGGAGATGTTTACTGGGAAGAGGCCTACTGAGAGCATGTTCAATGACAAACTGAACCTCCATAATTTTGTGAAGATGTCATTGCCTGAACGAGTAGCTGACATTCTAGACCCAGTTTTACTCTCTAGTACTGAAGCAGAAGAAGAGGAGGAAATAACAGCCACAGACAGTTCTAATCTAGCACATATGAAAAAGGAGAAAATGCATGAGTGCTTAATCTCGATCCTTAGAATTGGGGTTTTTTGTTCACTGCAGTCTCCCAGAGAGCGAATGGCCATTACAGAAGCTATCAAAGAACTGCAGCGATCAGAAAATGCTTCTTGAAATACAGCTTTGGCACAAGCACTGCAGAAGTCTCTTCAAGCTTGAATTTTATGCCTTTTTTTTTTATTCTTTTGGGCTTGAGAAGTAGGTGGTCTTATCTTGGCAATATGATCACCAGGATACTGAGATCGAGATTAAATAAAACTATTAAGCTCTTCACTCTAGCACAGACCTTTTCCTTTCCATTTGCTTTCTTTACAGAGTTGTTTTCTAGATGGAAGCCATCTATTTCCATATCATGTCTAAAAAGTCAAAATCTGTATATGTTTTGATTTTCTTCTCTCATAACAGAAGCACTGAAAGTTCTTTCAGCAAGTTAGTTGGAAGCAAGTGAGATAATCAAAGCTTTCGGTTAAATTTCATTTTCTGTGAACCTAGGGTAATGTTATGCTCTCCTCTGTAGAAGTACAAGCCACCAGGGAATAATATGGGGCAAATTAATTCTAATCGCTGTTAATAGTCTTTCTCCCATATGCAGCAATCCTTCGTAATAGAACTCAATCATTTTCAACATGCGAGGGTTTTTTTTCTTTTTTCAAAAGCTTAACATGGAAAAGGTTAAGGTAATATTAGGGTTTCAAACAAGGACACAATGATGAATAAGGAAACACAATACATGCATCATCAGTTGACATGCAGCAGTCTGGAGTAAAAGAAAAGAGTTGGCATGGTTCGGACCGTTAACAGAACGGATGGAAGACTGCAGGAATTCAGTGATATGGATCTATAGTAAGTAGAGAGACATAAGGAAGAAGCACAAACCACTCACTCGTTAATTACCGGAAGCTGGTTGTTGGATACCAGGCTAGCAGGCACTGATCCAACTATTGATCGTCAACCTATTTCAAATTCAATTATATGTTTTTGCAAAGCCAAAGTTCTCTGACCATGAATTAGCTAACCCTACGGGTGTGGCCACACCGCCTTTGGTGAGAATGAAATTGATTGCTCATCCTGCTTGTTTGCCTGCCCATCAAGGCCCAGATAATAATAATAGTACGCCCGCCCCTGCCTCAGCTCTCAGGCCGGTGCCGGCCTGAAATTCTCTACCCTGCCAATGGCAAAGGCGTTTCTTGCAGTCGTAGGCAACAAAGAGTGTCACCATCTTGAATTTGCATTCTTTGGGTCTGGTCGGTTCTATCTCTCCTTCAATTGGAAGCCTTAGTTTCTTGCAAAACCATCAATCTTTCAAACAACAGTTTTCAAGATCATGAGGTCCCTCCAGAACTCGATCGCTAATTCAGGCTGCGAATTCTGAACTTGACAAATAACTGGTTGGAAGGGGAAATATCCCAGCTAACGTCCTTAATTTCTCGATGCTCTAATTTGAGAACTTTGATCTTGGGAAATAGACAACTTTACGGGAAAAGTTTCTTTTGAGCTTGGCTCCTTATCCAAGCTGCTGCAACTTTTTATTGGTGACAACAATTTGGCAGGTACCATACCTCCCACTTTTGGATACTTGCCAAATCTCAAAGTTCTTTATGCAGCTTCCAATGAGTTGAACGGCAGTATCCCGGATTCACTGGGTCGCCCTCTCTTGAAGACTATCCTTTACGATTAATTGTCTTTTCTTTATTCACTTTTAGGATCAGGCTGTTGGGGGACACGTGTATGGTGAAGATTTTCCCCTTTTCGGCCTGGTTATCTTGTTCCTCACGCTTTGGTTCTTTGGCAATGCAGAATGAAATTTCCTTCTCTCTAGCTTCTCTACTATGTTTCCATCTCTTTTGATTTTTAATATGGTATGAGAGCTGAAAATCGTTTCAACTGTTCATGCCCTGCCTTTTTTCTTCCTCTATTAGATGGCTCGAGGTGGTGGTGCCACACAATGGAGTCGTTTTGCCCCTTTGTCTCCTGATCCTTCTCAATCCCCCCATGTCTCCTTCTTCATCTGAAGACACTACCAACCCCTTCTTCCTTCACAATGGCGATCATCCGAGGCTCGTCCTTGTCACTCACCAGCTTACGGGGCCGAACTATAATACATGGAGCAGATTTATGCTCATGGCGCTTACAGATAAGAACAAACTCGGTTTCATTGACGAAACCATACACAAATCGTCGCCTTAAGATCTGCTTGTTGGAGATTGGATTCGTTGCGACAGCATGGTTCATTCATGTCTCTTGAATTCTGTTGTGAAGGGGATAGTTGATTGTTTGATTTACCTCAGCTTTGCTCAAGTTGTTTGGGTAGATCTTTGTGAACGGTTTCAACAAAGCAACGCCCCTAGAATTTTTCAAATCAAACAATACCTTCATGCCTTGGAATCAAGGGTCTCTCGATTCAGAACACACTACACGCGTCTGAAGACACATTCGGAAAGCTAAAATTTATCGACCAATACCGGCTTGTAATTGTGGTGGAATGCAAGCCTGGATGAATCATCAAGAATAAGAGTACCTGATGCAATTTCTTATGGGCCTGAATGAGTCCTACTCAACCGTGCGAGCTCAGATTTTGATGATCGATCCCCTTCCCTCTATGTCTAAGGCGTTTAATCTTGTCTCCTAAGAGGAGAGGCAACATAGCATTGGCTCTACTCCAACCAATTCAAATGAAAACATGATATTTGCTGCTCCATCTTCCAATGTCTCGGTTCAGCTTGCTGCTCAACAAGGGAGGAAGCGTGAGAGGCCATTTTGTACACACTGCAACATGCTGGGACACACTGTAGATAAATGCTACGAATTACATGGCTACCAACCCGACTACAAAGTTTCTAGAAACAGAATTCAAGCACCACAACACAGGTACTCTTCAATCCAAAGGACCTGGGTTAAAATAAAGCCGACGCACCAACAAACCACACAGTTCCTGTAAGTCATCAAGGTATTTCAAGTGCTTCTGCAAGTGGCCTATCTCATGACTAGATACATGATATCCTTTGAGCCTCAACCTCAAGCAAGATCGACTTAGGATCTAAACCCATTACCTCCCAGACAGGCCCACGTCCGTGGCCGGCCCACCGTCCCGACTAACATCACGCGCAAAGAAATCAAGCTAGCTTCGTCAGATTAAACCATATGATTCAACCATCTACAGCTAAACCCCGTCTAGGATTCCGAGTCCCCCAACTGGCTATCTTACCGCATACTTGAGCCATATGATAATACAAAAAGATATCCACTGATTTCCTAGCTCAAATCCCTTACGCTCAAAAAACATAAATCTTAATGTTTATAATTCAAATTCTCGATACCTGAAAGATGTATTTTATCACTAAAATTACGGACATCTTCCCTATAATCAAGAGCCCGAAGATAAAATGTAAAAACTCCCAACGAGGGAAAGGTATGCAACTCCAACTGCGTTAACTCATTTCTTTCTCTTCTCCAACCTTTTGTTGACTTAATCATTGAAGAGACGCACAAATATACAGAGCTTTCCACCCCCTTGCGCTTATATTATGCTACTCAGATGCCCCCGGGAGGTTAGACGATATAGGTAACGAAAATTGGCGCCGTCTGTTGGAAATCGAATAAAAAATCTCACCGACGATTTGCAAGATCTTGGCTCCAATGGTTGTCTAGTAGCCCTTCGCCACCTAGAGCTCTGTCGATCCCCTATTCCACATCTAATTGCCGAGGTAATCACAATGTCAAGCAAACCTTGAACTAATCGCCGTAAAATCACCTCTAATCGCGCCGAATAATGGAGAGAGAAAGCAAGCGAAACAAGCAAGAAAGATGAAAGAGTTGCAAAGTCATGTTGAACGCTTACAACGTGAGAATGACCAGTCGCGGACTCGAATCGGAGAAAGCCGCAATCTTGGAAGAGGTATTATCACTAAAGTTTTCTTTAAAGAATTCTCTTTCAAATCTTTGCAATAACCCACTTTCAAAAGTCCGTGATATGGTTGTCATCTCACAGCATTTAAAAAAAGAGGTTAGATATAGTTGTTATCCCGTCACATTTTTAAAAGTCCGTATATGCTGATGTCTTGTTGGTATTTTTAAAAGTCCAAACATGGTCGTTGTCTTATCGACATTAAAAAAAAAAAAAAACCTAGATATGGTTGTTTTCCCGCCGCATTTATGCCCGTATACCGCTACCTTTGGCTGGGCACTCAGTCCATAAGGTTGATATCCTATCGGAAACTATAAAAGTTCGGTATGGTCATACCTTAGGCATTCTCAAAGGTCCGTGATATATTGATACATCCCGCCGACATCATGATAAAGTCCTGCATGATCAAGTACCCCGCCAGCAACACTCAGCCAGCGTCCGTATACTGATATCCCGTTAGCACTATAAAAGCTCGGGTATGGTCATACCCTGGTCGACACTTTCAAGTCAGGATGAGGCTTCTAGCCGACTGAATTTCTCTAAAAGTAACTAGACCAGGGTTCTAAGCCTCGGGTAGGCTTCAAAGGCCGACTTCCTGGCGTGTCATGACACTTTCAAAAGCGCTGGGATTTTCCGCCTAAGCCTGCGGCCCCTTTGCGCCGATTTCCGCCTGCTTCATCGACACTTTCAAAAGGCCGCACTTATGACTCTAAGCCCGTCGACACTTTAAAAAGCCAAAGCTCGGTTTCCAAATTGGTCGGGCCCTTTCTAAGGTTAGACTCAGGATCTAAGCCCGCAACACTTTCAAAAAGTCTAGCTCAGGATCATACACTGTACCGCGATGTTTAAACACAACAATGACTCTAGCCTCAGGCCTCTTTCACCGCTCGGGCGTCGGCAGTCGTGAGCCCCTATTCCAAAGGTGATTGATTTGGGCCTGACAAGCACCACAGTGGCCCTTCACGATCTGGCCAGGTTTCGAGAGGGACTCGCCAAAGAACTACACCGGATTAACTCTCAAAAGATCAGTAAGAACAAAATGTTTACCCCTGACGGTCTCTCCTAGCAACGGATGGGGCATGACGGGGGGGCTATGGAAGAAAAAAGCCGCCAGTTCTCTAACTCCCGCAAGTTCTTCACCGACAAGAGGAGCTCAAGGCCTTCCCTCCCCGTTGATCTCGAGCAACCGATTGATGTCGTGGAAGCATGTACCACACGCGCTTGTATCCAAATGCCGCTGGCTCAATGCACGCAGAAAGAGACAATTCCTCCCAGTCCCTCCAACTCCTTTCTCCACTCAAGGTTTGTGTTACCGTATTTTCCCGACCGAAGCACCAACCTTCATCCGGTGCGGTGGCATTACGAAGATCGCTACTAGAATCTAGACCTTACTATCAATAGGCCACACTGAAACATCATGCAATGCCCAAGCCGCCTAGAATCAGATTAAAAACTATGGGAACTAACCGCACAGAGCTCTTAAACCCGCTTGGGGATCTCGAAACTCCCCGCCCCGCCATCCTATCGCATATGGGAAGTTCGTTATGGATAATACAAAAAAAGATATTTATCCAAAGATTTCATAGTTTCCAAATCCCTTACGTCTCAAAAACATAAATCCTTAATAAGGGAGAATTAGTCCTTGATGTGGAAAGAGATATTTTATCACCAAAATCACGAGATTATCTTCCTTATAATTAGAGAAATTCGAGTATAAAACAGAAAGGCTCCTCACGAGGGAAAGGTATGTAACTCCAACTGCGCTAACTCCATTCTTTCTCTTCTCCACCATTTTGTTGACTTAATCATCGAGAGGCTCGAATAATAATCGTTGTCTGACCCTTTTTCAGAGTTTGTCGCTGGCCTGGCCGATGCCCTGAGAGGTCGGCTGGTCCGTAATCCACAACCCCAAGCCACCACTACCTTCAGTTCACCACCAGAGTCACAAGCAACTCGCTTACAATCCTTCGAATTTTCGTGGTCGCCTACTTCCATTTCTCTAATGTCCTTTCTCTCGTAATGTCCAAGGTATTCTTTCAATTATGGATTATTGACACTAGTGCAACACACCATGTTTGTCGCGGATTTATTCAAAGTTCAAATCTGCCTTGTCAAATCAAGGTTACATCGACCTTACCAAATTCAATTAGCCTATGTCATGCCACATGTCTTCCGCTATCTTCATTAGATTTACCCTAAATGATGTCTTATATGTGCCCTATTTTCTATTCAATTTGTCGAGTGTTAAATTCTCGACAACAAGTAATAACTCGCTTGTTAATTTTTTCTTTGATCTAACCGATACAAGACTTACTTCCGCATTTTTCGATGATCGTGGAAGGGTACGCACAAGGAAATCTATATTTCTTAAATCTAGAACAATTTTTCGTGTCATAGAAATGCCAATATTCATATTTAATCTTGTTAACATATGTAGCAACTAGTTAGGAATCCTAACATGTAGAGTTGTAAATGTATTAGGAAATATAGACTATCCCTCAGATTTATACACATGTTAATTCAATGAAACACAAGGAATTCTTTCCTCCAATTCTTCTTAGTTGTTTTCTACATGGCATCGAGCCTAGTGGTTCGAGTTCGAGAATTTTTTCGAGAATTTTGAGGATTTTTCTAAGAATTCAGTATTATCTGAGGGGGTGATTCTTCAAACACCCACCTAGAGGGAGCATGGAGTCTCACCGACATAGGAGGTTCGTCACGCCAACGAGCCGGGCCAAAATCCGGGTACGGATTCCGCAAAGTACGGCTCGCGCGCCGCCTTTAAAGCTGGCGCTCCACACGCCGCGTGTGGGCAAGCCGGGCACTGCTCACCACGGGCCTCCCTCCGGTGGTCGCCCGTCGCCAACAGGCCTTTGCACACTTGGTTTCCCTATTCGTCTCCAGATTCGTAGTTTTAAAGGCTTTTCGTTCAAAAGCCTTTTTTCAGGTTTCTCGCTTGATTTTTCGAAAATCCGAAGCTGGGAATGCTCTTCGCTTCTCGATCTTCTTCCTGTGGTATCATAATAAGTGATTCAGAAAAGAAGAAACAGACACCGAAGCCCAAAGTGGTCTCGATGATGTTCCAAAATCACTAAGACAACCGACCGGGTCTCAACTATTTCAAATGGAGAAATACCCGACTACACGCCGTGAGCTGCATGTATTGGCAAATACCTCATTAAGGATTTGCCAAATTAAGAGGCTCCTAAAGAGCACTGGATGGAGTCGATGCTCGCCTGCTCATCCAAACTGCACATCGACATCGGGCGGGTATTAGGCCTCGCATCATTGTAAATTTGTTAAAGAGCTAATGGATTTATTATTTGTGTTTTCTCGAAAGGAAATGTTTCAGATATTTATGCGCCAGAAGCATTATATCGATCGAGAAACGAGATCACCACTCATAGACTTTAATGCCTACAAAAAGATACATGAAGAGCTTAATATGCTTATGTCCTTAGTCCAGATAGTCAAAGAAAGTCAACGAGAATAAGATAAAACAGAGATCTCGCTCTTCCTTGAGTCCGATTCGGCCTAAGGCCCATATTCCGTCTCAAATTCCTAAGATATCATCTCTCTCTAGGAGACCTCAGCAGGATTCTTCACAGGTATCATCCTCTCTTCACCTCACTTCTCAGATCCGCCCGCATAAGCAAAGGCTCTTATCGACTGCACTATCAGAGTTGAGGCAAACGGGGCCAGAAACAAAGGGTCTAGCGAAGCAACACTGGGAGGGCCTGCTCCGGGAGGTGTTGTTTGTTACATCGCCATAAGCCTGGCCATGTGATACGAGATTGTAAGAAATGACAGAATCGAAATAAAAAATTATAGTACGCTCATATAGCTTCTACTACTGAGTCATCCGATCGCCGCCTCGCCTCGCCCGAAATTGTAGCTGTGTTCTAATTGTATCAAGACTCACGAGATCTCCATCTACTTTGACATCGTTATCGTTGAAACAGGTAACCCAAATAATTGTCTTGTATCTTCTTCATCTTCCGACTGGGTCATTGACTCTAGAGCCACAGATCACATGGCAGGTAACTCTAGTCTTTCTACCTTTCGGCCACACACAACCTTCACTCTTCCATCATTATCGCTTCCGGGCATGGATCACATTCATGTGAAATTGGTCGCACAATTGCGTCTACACTCCATCTATTCCTTGACATTAGCCTTGAGTTTACCAAATTTCTCTTTAATTTGATGTCCGTTAGAAGTTAAATCGAGCACTTAAGTGTTATCTCATTATTTCCCGATTGGCTCCTTTCAGATCTTATGACGAAGCATCATTGCAGAGGCCGGAGTCTGGGGGGGCTTATACATCATTGATTCCTACGCCCCAAGACCTATTGCTTGTTCTGGAGTCACTACACCATTTGAGACATTACCGGCTTGGTCATCACCCGCCCATTATTAAAAATCGTGTCCTCAATTTTTTCGAGTTTCATATCCTAGATCAGAGTCTCACGCTTGAAAAACATCATCGTCTTAGTTATAGTCCTAGAGTCAATAAATGAGCGCCAATGCTCCTTCTCGGCTAGTCCATTCGTGATGTGTGGGGTCCGTGTCACCAGGTCCCCAACCGGGTTTCATTCTTCTGCCACTTTGTCAGATGATTATTCACGAGCCAATTCTTGGTTATATTTCTTAATGAAAAAAATCGCTCCTCGAGTTGTTTCTTCGATTTCCGTGCTCTTCGGTGGTTGAGATTCACAATTCAATTTCATGTTTATGTTTAAAATCTAAGAAGTGATTATGTAAAAGAATATGTTTAAGAACAATTTCAATCCTTAATGCTTCAACATGGCATCCTTCATCAGACTTCTTGTGTTGACACTCCTGCTCATAATGGAGTTGCTGAGAGTAGTTAATGTATATCTCATTGAAACCGGCTAGAGCTCTATTATTTCGCATGCAAGTTCCTAAGATTTCAGCCATGTCGCTTTCCACCGCTTGCTTTTTGATTAACCGGATGCCTTCATCGCTCAATCGGGACACTGTTATCACATCATTTTCCCTAATAAACCTCTATTCCCTATTGAGCCATGGATATTTGGATGTACCTATTTTGTTCTGGTATGTTCGTCCTTCAGATCTAAACTCGACCATAAATCTTTAAAACGTGATCTTTCTTATATCCCCTTGCCTTGTAGCAGACGGCTAAGTATCGCCTCTGCCTCTCGTAGTGCACTTGGTTTATGCGGATGTTAAGTTTTTCGAGAATGTCCTTTCTTCATCCCTCACCCACACTCCAGTCAAGGGAGGCACGACCCCCGCTTCGTATACTCATTGCCTCCCCCGTGGTCCGCCCTGCCTCGGTCCACAAGAAAGCCTCCTAATATCACTTAGGTCTACACTCAACGCTGTAACCCACCACTTCCCGTCCTCCACCGACCGCTTTTCGAGCATCGATCCGGGCTACGATCTCCTTATTGCCTTCGTAAAGGTAGAGACGCAGGCTGTCATCCACTTCCTCATTTTGCACCTATAATCCGCAGTATCTTCTCGCCAAGTTCCTTTATCTTCTTCGACTCTATATTTCGCTGTTTCAACACTTTCGTGAAGCCTGTCTCACCCCGTCAAGTAGTGCTATGATAGAGGGAGATGGATGCTCGATGGGAATGGCCTGAACTTGGTACATCTACTAGTGAACAGTTTAATGGATGTCGCTGGGTCTGGCAGCTAAGTTAACGATAGCTGGCCATTCCGATTGAAAACACAACTCTGTGGCTGGGTGGGCATGCTCGCACTCATGGTGTGGACTATTCTGATACCTTTTCCCCCGTTGCTAAGATGACATATGTTCGGTTTTTTATTTCCTTGGCTGCCACTCATAATTGGGATCTTCATTAGCTTGATATTAAGAACGCCTTTCTTCATGGTGATCTTCAGGAGGAGGTATATATGGAGCAACCTCCAAGGTTTGTTGCTCATGGGGAGATTGGGAAGGTTTGTCGCCTTCGGAAGTCGTTATATGGCTTAAAGCAGAGTCCCCGTGCTTGGTTCGGTAAATTCAACCAAGCAGTTGAGAAATTTACTTGGTGGTAAGAAAGAATCTAATCATTCCTATTCTCTACCAAAACCCGGGGCCTATAAGCATCATTTTGTTGCTGCTAGATGTGGATGATATTGTTATCATTGGGAGTGACTTCTATAGGAATCTCATCCCTAAGTCCTTTCTTCACGACTCGCTCATACAAAGGGCTTAGTGCTTAGATATTTCTCGTGTCGGGGTTATGCGAGTAAACATGAAATCTTCTTATCTCAAAGGAAATATGTGCTTGATTTATTATCCGAGACTAGAAAATTGGGAGCAAAGCCATGTAGTTCTCCCATGGCTCCGAGTGTATACCTTACTGTAGTACAGGAGTTGCTCGAGGATCCCCAGAGATATAGAAGACCAGTCAGAAGCTGAACTATCTTACAAAGAATCATCTTGCATATTACACACTCGCCTGTTGTAAGTCAATATATGTCTTCCCCCGATTGTTGACAATTGGGCAACTGTACAACATATTCTATGTTACTTGAAAGGAGCTTCGGGACAAGGTATTCTATATAGTAATCATAAGCATAATAGGGTTTAAAGGTTTCATGATGCCGATTTGGCAGGTAAAAGGAAGATAGGAGAGATCCACACCGGTTACTATGTTTTTGTTGGTGGGAACTTAGTCTCATGGAAGTATAAGAAGCAAGGTGGGTTGTTTCAGCCCAAGTGCAGAGTTTAAATATATAAATGACACAAGCCCGTGTGCTAAATCATGTGGTTTCATCAACTCTAGTTTGTGCCTTATTAAGATCGGTGGTCTGTGATAAATCGTGCCAAGCTTTTCATATTGCCTTGAATAATTAATTCCATGAATGAATAAGATATTTGAGCTTCACTGCCACTCTCGTCATGAGAAAATACAACTCATGATTGATTTCACCGATATGAAGACTAGAGAACAAGCCATGATATTTTCACAAAGGCTCTAAGTGGGACTGGGTTAGTTATTTATAACAAGTCAAGTATGATTAACATCTATGCTCCAACTCTGAGGAGCACATATGCAGTTGTAACTAGTTAGGAATCCTAACATATTAGGAAATATTGACTATCCTGATATATATATGTTAACTAAACAAAAACATTTGTACTCTTTCCTCCAAATTTCCTCATTGTTTCTACATGATCTTATGTTGTTTCTAGTTGCTTAATCAAATTTGTTTCATGCTAGTTTGGCCATTTATCCAATGCTAGCCAATATCTTAATAATATGTCATTTTTTCAAATATAGAATTACAATCTATGTTCATTGCAAAACTTGTCACTTAGCTAAGAACGAGATTTTCTATCCTTCCTTCTCACAATAATCTTTCTCACGGTCTTTGATTCCATACGTGATACTGGGGTCCTTTTCATGTTCCTACAAGCTTTGGTCATAGGATATTTTATCACCAAGTTGATGATTGTTCTCGTGCAACATGAGTATATCTACTTTGTCAAAAATCAGATGTTCTGACTGTTAGTAAATAATAGTTTTCAAAAAGGTGTTGTTCCACATGGAAAAAATACAAGAGTCTTTTATGGGTTTATATACTAAAACCCAATTATGGGCTTGTACATTGACAGACCCCTTCCTAGTGACAGGAAATCTGCCGGAAACTCCACAATACAACTTCCCACGGCTTCTCGCCGGGATCGACAAGTTACTCATGAAGTTTGCCGTTAAACCGGCCAAGCCAGATTCGAAAAACGTGGGTTATAAAATTTTTTCACTTATCAAAATCACACCTTAGATTTAACTAAAATCCAAATAAAGATAACGACGCACTCTGGTCAAGCCCAAAATACAAAATCACTCGTATAAAACAAAATACACTCCCAATGTTTTCCAAATGTCCAACTAATAATGTATATCTCCGGTCCTCATCAAAATATAAGATAAGAATCTATCCAAATATAAGTTTATCGCAACCTCGTTTTTCTCAAAACCGTATGTACATTTTACAAAAGATATTTACATATACAAAATGCCATATTTTAATTCTGTACTAAAGTTTTAATTTACACCTTATCTTATATATAATCACAACACAAATAAGCCAGACTGAGATCCTGAGTACCTTTTCGCCTGCAAAGACTTGCACCAAAAATTATTTTAAAACAAAATTGTGAGCCAAACTGCTCAAGAGTACTATAAATTCTAAATGTTGTTGTTCATTGCTTGTACCTCCCAATATGAGTAAAATCAGACATAAATGGTTGTAAACCCAAGTATGGCGAAACCGAAGTTTTTGCTATGAAAACTATTTCAAAATCAAGCTGCCATCAAAACTGCTCAGTTCAATTATGCCGGGCCAAAACTGCTTCGAAAATTGCTTCACGCCGAAAACCGTTTAGCGGTGGTTAACATTCAAAGTGCTATATCAGAATCAAGTACCAACCGTGGGTCCATTTATGAATACCCTAGACGTGATTCTGAACCTCTAACCCGGCACGATAGTGAACTTTAACACCACCCGCTAATATGGTCCTATGAACACATGATCTATATAGCATAATGGAACCTCTAAGATCAAAATGCTCTGATGGAACCCAACCAACACCTCATCACATGTACTAAGTCGCTAACTATATACCCGAATGTGCAAGAGGGCGACCACCATATAAATATATACTAGATCTACCTCAATTGCCAAACTGTAAATATAGTTAGTCATAATATCCCATAACATTGCCATGGCACTTTAAATACATCCACAGAAAACCGAGCTATGCCATCTAGGGGTTTTGCTAAACCAAAGCCAAACCGTTTCTCAACATCAAATCAAACTTTTCACCGAGTATAACAATGTGGAGGTAAAAATGCTTTATAAATTTATATTTTCAGTTAATTTACAAACTTGTAATTTAAACACTTTCGCTTTAGAAAATGATTTTTAGTACTCACCTTTTCCTCGACTAATTTCTTCAAATCCGTCACACTCCCAGATTCGCTCTGACGCTCAAATCGCCTACACAATCCATACAAAGTACGTAAATGCTCCTCGCCTTAACTTTAACCATAAACATACACATGGCTTTCTCAAAGTGACTATATCGAACGAACTTCGATTCTAACAAAACTTACGTGCTAGTCCCGCTCGACATGACATCGACATTATGATGAAATTGACCAAAATGTCCATACACATTAAATGCCCCATAAAAACTATCTGTTTTATAAACTTTTGACTCAAGGAACTTTCCAGAGAGTCTAAAAATACCCGAAACATTTTTGAAAATTATGTCCGACTCGTCTCGACTGGTCTCGACTCTCACACTCCCCTGGTAAATTTCAACCTAAATTGTCCGAAAACAAAGCCTACCAAATTTCGACCGTCCGAACACGCCCCAAAATTCTTAAAAATTCCTAAACTCGCCTAAAAATTTCGGATCAAGTTTACGACCTTCACGGTTCTAAGAAAATTTCAAGCCATTATACAGCATTTAGGCTCAAATAATACAAGAAAAGGGGAATTTTCTACCTTTAAAGTTCGACAAAGGCAGATATTGGTACCCCCATGCGTAGCCTGGGTCAAGCAGATACCAATTTTGTTTTCCGGTCCGAAGAAAACCTACGATCCGATTCAGAATCCGAGAAAGAATCAAAGAGAAAATATAAAAATAAAATCGCCCCCCTCTCTATCTCTCTGGACGCTCTCACCACGCCTCTGTCAATTTGTTCAGTCTGCTTCCTTTTCTTTTTGTTTCGTTTTGTCTTTTTTTTTTCAAGTGGGACCCACATGTCCCTTTTTCTTTCATTTCGATCCTTTCAAATAAACAATTTATTTTGTCCCGTTTCAATTTCATTTATCATAATTGAATATTCTTAAATATTTGCCATTTTTCAAAATTCAAAATCCCGTTTGTGTTTCACTCCTACGTTGCCTAGAAATTCGTAAATATTCCGACTGTTCTGCACTAAACGAAACTTTTCTAGGTCACTAGATTTCCTCAAGGAGACAAACTTAACTACAAGAAATTCGGCTATTATCCGAGATGTAGAGAATTCTACATTTCCTCGAACTATTTTGACAATTTATTATTATTATTATCCTTTAAAATTCCATAATTGAATCTCACCTCCACTTTCCTTAATTGCAAAAGTGCCACAATTTCTTGAAAACTTTATAATTTCACCCTTAAAACAACTTTCAAAAATTCTATTATGGCACTAAATTAATTAAGGAAGCTGGTGCACATACGGTTACACATACCGTACACCCTCTCGGGACGGGGCGTTACAAATCCTCCCTCCTTTAGAACATTTCGTCCTCGAAATGAACAAAACTAACATAAAGAGGATACCTTAATCTGAAAACAACTGAGGATATTGACTGCGCATCTGAGCCTCTGACTCCCATGTAGCCTCTTTAATCCCATGATTCCCCCATAAAACTTTGATTAACGGAATGACCTTATTCCGCAAAATCCTCTCTCGCGATCTACCATTCGGTGATTGGTCGTCTCATAGTCAAATTATCCTTGGCCTCCACTACGATCTTGAGCACATAGAGGGATCTAGAATGTGATCATGAGCATGGATACATGCAACACATTACGAACTCCTTAGACAACTCTCGAGGAAGTTCTAATCTATATACTGTCCCACTGAACAACCATGGCCCTATGTATCCGCTCCCGCTTCCAAGGCCTTCCAAATCCGAGGACACCTCTGGCGTTCTCAGGAAGACTCCTATTGCCTACCTTAAACTCGTAGATCCCGCCGCGCTTGTCCCGCATAACTTTTCTGTCATTCCCCGGCTATCTTGAGTCCGCCTCGAACAACTGATCTTATCTAAGGTAATTTGTACTCAACTCGTCTATCGCCTCCTTCCTACTTCATCCCAAAGATAATGAGTACGACACTTTCTGCCATACAATGCTTCAAATGGAGCTATGCCTATGCTGGATTGATAACTGTTGTTGTAGGTGAACTCCATCAGAGATAAATGCATATCCTAGCTTCCCTTAAACATTATCACGCATGCTCTAAGCATATCCTCTAACGCCCGATAGTTTCTTCGATCAATTACTCGCCTGAGGATGGAAAGCTATGTTAAAGTGCACCTAGTTCCTATGGCATCCTCAGAAACTGACCAAAACTCGATGTGAATATGGGGCTCAATCGAGACTATCGACATAGGAACACCATGTAATCTAATCATCTCCTCCACATATAACGCTAACTCATTCCAATCTGGCCATCATTACTTAATCGAGAAATGCGGATTTCGTTATTCATCCATTAATATCACCCATGTGGCATCGTGTTGTTCGAGTTCCTGGCCCAAGAACAACATCCATATTAATCTTATCCCACTTCCATACAGAATCGGAAAGTACGATCTTCCGCAGCTCTTCGGTGCTCGCCTTACCCGCCGACAGTGTTAGTATCCGACGAAACTGCACTTCTTTTCATGCCTTCCACCAATAATGCCCCCGCAGTATGATACATTTTCTTGGTGCTGGCCAGTGGTGCGGCATATGTCAAGAGTGAGCCTCTTCCAGATTTCCCTTTTAGTTCACCGCCTGTGCACATTCGACTCCCTCTAACTATTACTTCTGCATTGTCTCCGATCCGAACTCCTCGGCTTCCTACCACCCCACCCCGCCCTCAACTTAATCATCTCCTAAACCTCGTCGACCTTCCTTGATCTCGATCCAAGAGAAGAGGGACGAACATAAAATGATGCTACCGGTTGTCCCTATATCGCCTACCGCAATCGAAATCCCAAAGATCTCAATCATCAACAATGGGAGATATACCATCTCGCAATAAGCATAGGAACCCTCCTATTTCCTCGCTAAAGCACGACCACTACATCGCCTTCCCCATATGGTACCCCATCGTGCAATCATAATCCTAATCAACTCCAACCACTCCACTACCAGCTCTTGCTAAGCTCTTCCGAGCAAAGATATAATATGTGCTCTACGATCTAAGTGAATATCCGACAAGGAACACCATATAGATAATGTCTCTAGATCTTTGTGAGCGAAACCACCGGGCCGTTAGTTCTAAATCATGGCTCAGTAGTTCTGGTCAGGCTTTAATCGACTTCCGGAAAGCATAAGCTAATACTTACCATCCCGCATCAAACACACCCTAACCCTTGTCCGGAGGCATCACTATATACCACATAATCAGCCCTTTCCCGACGTAGTGCGACATCGAGCCGGCTCGCCACCGTCCCAGCCTCCTCAGACTATGCCGGCGTGCATCCCCGACCACCGACTTCTCGATCCTTTTCAATAGATCGACCAACTGGGCCGCCATCTTCGAAAATCCTCAACAAATTTCCCGTAATAACCTCGCTAACCAAGGAAACTCCGCGAACTTTAGAAACGATTTCACGGGCGGCTTCCCAGCTCACTATAGCTTCGATCTTTTCAGGATCCACACTAATACCTTACCGAAAAATGACACTTAATCTAAGAGTTACTTTCATTCAACCAAAACTGCACTTACTAAACTTAGCGTGATAACCTAATTTCCTAAGAATCTCGCACATCGTCCGAGATGCTCGCATGTTCCTTGAACCGCTTGAGCACATTAGGAATGTCATCAATGAATACGATCACAAACTTATTCCAATACGCATCAATACCCCGCTCATCAAATCCATGAACGCACTGGGCATTAGTCAATCCGAATGGCATCACTAGGGAACTCAGAGTGACCGTGATCTCAGCCCCGGCTGCGCCTTAAACATCATTCTCCTGACCAATCGATGGTAGCCCAATTCCAGTCAACCTTTATAATATACCCAGATCCTCAGAATCGGGTCAAATAGCTCATCTATACGAGGAAAGCTGGATAATCGGTCGCTGCATTGTCACCCGATTCGCCTGGTTCATTGTCTATACACAAACGTAAGCTTCCCATCTTTCTTCACGAAGAGAACCTGATTCCCACTATGAGTACCAGGTTCTGACGGCTCCTCGCTAGGGCACCTCCAATTGTGCCTTCAATTCTTTCAACTCGCCTACGTCATTCTCAGATGGAGGAATGGATATCTAGCGGCCCCTCGAACTAGTTCAATAACGAACTCAATTTCATCCGGTAAACCTAAAATATAACTGAAAGACATTCGGGGGAACTCTCGACGATGGGGATGTTCTTCAGCCGTGTCCCTCTTGTCTCCTATCCATTACAAATGCCAATAACCCCGCAACCTTCCTCAAGCATTTTCGAGGCGGTCATGGCATTAATGAGACTAGGGCAATCTCTCTTCTCTCGACTCGAATATCACGCCGGTCCTCCGTCGAACCAATCTTACTTCTTTCTTATAGCAATCTAAGGTGGCTCTATGCCTGGATAACCAGTCCATACCCAAGATTATATCGAAATCATGGATACCTAACACTATCAAGTTTGCTGGAAAATCCTTATTCTGGATCACCAATTTGCTACTAGAACTATCCTTCGATATCATAAGATCCCCATTGCAATGTAAACACCATACTAATTATCATCTATAGTCGACTCTATCTCGGCTCTCGAATGGCAATCAAATAAATGAACGAGTGGCTCCCGGGTCCACCCAACGCATATGCATCATGATTGAAACTCAAATCATACCGCACCATGCCCGGGTGATGCATCCGTCTCCCCGCTGTGTGAGGATCAGAACACCGAGCCCGAGCACGAGTACCACTGAACTGCTAATCGAGGCACGGGCCTCCGCTCCCGCACCCCCACGCGACCTCTACCAGTGTCAGACGCCACTCTTGTCTCGAACCACCCCTACCAAACCGACTGGACCGTCGGTGCCCCGGGCAGATGTTACTCAGACTACCAGAGACTTCAGCACTAATCGTGGACGCTTCCTGGATAAAGTGACCTTCCGCCGCAATGGAACATCCCGCATATTCATCCCGCACTCTCCGAGATGCCTCCTCCGACATGTAAAGGCCAATGGGAAAATATGATCCCGACGATCTACCACCTCCCGTGGTCGTTGGTGATTGAACGTATCCCCTGCTAGATGTCAAGCCTCGTCCCGCAGACTCTACCGCCATTCACTTCTTTCCTTTCTTTCTCTAGCTGGGATCGACAGCCCGGCCGATTTAAGTGCTAAGAGCACCTTTATTGTCCGGCCGCCCTCGAAGAACTAAAACTGTCCTTTCTACCTTTATGCAAAATTTTTAAACTTTTCATAAAATTGTTGCTTGCTTTACTTTAAAAGTTTCTAAAACTTTCAAAACTATTTGCCGCTTGTCAGTGTCCCAGTAAACACTCCGAAACTTGTGTATCTACCGCGCCAATGAAGAACCTCGTGTCCACGCTACCTTTTTCCAAAGAATTATGGTGGAAAGACCCCATGCCTACATCACCATATAATAGATAGAACACTAACCCTATCTAACCATAAGTACCCCCGCTCCGGGCCTACCATCATAAGTTTTAGCCCCTAATTTAGAGCACGTTCTATCATGCCCCTCTACTCTTCCGAGACTCCTCGTGTCCGATGGGTAGTTACCGTAATAATCTATATATAACCTCGATCCATCAGCCGCTGCACGCCCGTCTGCGGCCCTCGATGGTTCCCATCGTATTGATCTATCACATCTTTCGATCTAAGTGGTACTTACATATCTCTCCGGTGGTGCCTCGTGCTAAGTCCTAGATCTACCTCTACGACTTCGCCCGCATAATGTCGGAATTTCCAAGGTAAAAAATTAAGTGACACTTTTCTCAATATTTGATGCATGCAAGGATTTACAAAACAATGTAGGCTGCAATAGAAAATCATTACATAAAAACAATTCAATAGGATATACAATGAAAACGCTACAAAAAAAGGCTTAACTATCGCCTAAACTCCTTGATACCAACTTCATACCCCCTTCCTAGTATGAAATCGCACCCACAAGAACCTCCCAGCCCAAGTCAGCTTCGACCGACAAGTTACCATGAAGCTACATTTAAATCATTAAACCCAGATGGAAAACGCTGGTTATAAAATTTTTCACTTTTCTATCAAAATCACACCTTTAGATTTAATTTAAAAACCTAAGAAGATAACGATCGTACCTGGTCAAGCCCCAAATACAAATCACCCGTATAAAACAAAAATACACTCCCAATGTTTTCCAAATGTCCAACTACAACAATAAAGCACCTCTGGTCCTCATCAAAATATAAGATAAGGATCAATCCAATATAAGTTTATCGCAACCTGTTTTTCTCAAAACCATGCATACATATTTTACAAAAGATATTTACATATACAAAATGCCACATTTTAACTTTTTACTAGTTTTAATTTACACCTTATCTTATATATAATCACACAATACTGCCTGGGGACTGAGGATCCCGAGTTGTCTTTCGCTTCAAGCACTCCACCAAAATTATTTTTTTAAAACAAAACCGTGAGCCAACGGGCTCTGAGTACTATAAGTTCTGTAAATGTTGTCGTCACGTTTGCACTTAATATGAAAATCAGACATAAATGGTTGCAAACCGCTACGAGAAACCAGTTTTATTTATGAAAACCACTTCGAAAAACTGCTTATGCCACAAAACCGCTCAAACTAATTATGCTCGCCAAACCGTTCAAAACTATTTCACACGAAAAACTGCTTCGGGCAGTGGTTAATATCTGAAAGTGCTATACTATAAATCAAGTACCAACCACTATGGTCCATTTCTGAAATACCCTAGACGTGATGCCTCTAACCTCTAACCTCGCATCGACAAGGAACCTCTAACACTACCCTCGCTAATATGGTCCGATGAACACGGGCGGATCTATATAGTATAATGGAACTCGGGACTAAAATGCTCTGATGGAACCTGAACTTAACACCTTATCGCTTATGTACTAAGTCAAGGCTTAACTATATAGTTACCTTGAATGCAAGAGGGCGACTCACTCATATAAATATATACTGCATCTAACCCCAATCATTGACCGTGCAATATAGTTAGTCATAACATCCCATAACATTGCCATGCACAATCCGAAATACATTCGACCGAACCGAGCTATGCCATCTTGCGCTTCATGGCAAACTATACCAAACTGCTTAAATATCAAATCAAACTTTTCTACTAAGTATAACAAATGGAGGTAAAGTGCTTTATAAATCGATATTTTCAAAGCACTTTACAAACTTGTAATTTAAACACTTCGCTTTAGAAAATGATTGAAGTACTCACCTTTTCTCGACTAATTTATTTCAAATCTTGTCAAGCACCTAGATTCTTCGCCCATGCTCAACGCTCTACACAATCCATATTAAAGTAATTAAAAATGCCCTTCGCCTTTAACGTTTTAACCATAAAACATACATAGGGCTTTCAAAGTGACTATATTGAACAGAACTTCGATTCTAACAAAATTTTACGTAATAGTCCCATTCGATACGGACATCGATAATATGATGTGAAATTGACCAAAAATGTCCATACACATTAAATGCCCCTAAAACTATCCGTTTTAGCAAACTTTTGACTAAAGGATTTCCAGAGTCTAAAATAATTCAAACATTTCAGTATTCCTCTGGTTCGACTGTCTCGACTACACTCCTGAAATTTCAACCCAAATTTGTCCGAAAACAGTCCCGAAATTCAGCTCCGACAAATCAACACGTCCCAAAATTTAAAATTCCTAAACTCGCCTAAAATTTTCAGACTGAAGTTTACGACCTTTCACGGCCTCTAAGAAAATTTCAAGCCATTATATAGCATTTAGGCTCGAAATAACACAAGTAGGCAAATTTTCTACCTTTTAAAGTTTGACAAAAGGCTAAGATATTGGTACCTATGCGTAGCTCTCGTCGCGTATACCAATTTTGCCTTCTGCTCCAAAGAAAACCTACGATCCGATTTCCGTAAATCTGAGAAAGAATCAAAGAGAAAATATAAAAAATAAAATCACCCCCCTCTCTATCTCTCTGGACGCTCTCACCACGCCCTCACAATTTGTTCACCGCTTCCTTTTCTTTTGTTTCGTTTCGCCTTTTTTTTTTTTCAAGTAAATCTACATGTCTTTTCATTTCTCGATCCTTTTCAGCCCGAAACAATTTATTTTGTCCCGGTTTCAATTTCATTTATCATAATTGAATATTCTTTAAATATTTGCCATTTTTCAAAATTTTTCAAAATCCCGCTTTCTGCGCTTCACTTACACAAGGTTTAAATTGTGAAAATATTCCGGGAATGGCCTTAGAATTAAACGAAACTTTTCTAGGTCACTAGATTTCGCGAGATCTAACTTAACTAGCTCACCACACATCCGAGATCTAGAGAATTTCGAGACTTCCCGAACTATTGACAATTTATTACAAGTTATTATCCTTTAAAATTCCATAATTGGAATTTCACCTCCACTTTCCTTAATTGCAAAAGTGCCACAATTCTTGAAAACTTTATAATCTACCCTAAAACAACTTTCAAAAATTCTATTATGGCACTAAATTAATATGAAGCCTTTGGTGCACATATCGATTACACATACCGTACACCCTCTCAGACCCGGCTACAAATCCTCCCTCCTTAACATTTCATTCTAAATGAATGAAACTAATGATAAAGAGGATACCTTAATCCGAAACACCATGATATTGACTCGCGCATCCGGAAAGCCTCTCCCACTCCATGTAGCCTCTTAATCCCACACTTCCATAAACTTTGATCAATGAAATGACCTATTCAAGAAAATCGCTTCTTCACATCTACTATCCGTACGACAAGCCCTGGCAGGTCAAATTATCCTTTATTTCTACTCGGGCTGATCTTGAGTACATGGGAGGGATTCGGAATGTACTTGGTGGCGGAGCATGGATACATGAGAAGACAAGAAATGGGCCTAAAGTTCATTTCAAAGGTAAATCGATGGATTTGCCCTCCCCCCCCACCCCACCCACTCTCCTCGTGCGTGAATAAATCTGGGACAAATTCGTTTTTCAAACTGGCTTTTGTTTTTGTAAGCCTAAATAAAACCTTAGTTTTCGGGAGTATTTAAAATCAAAACTGGCCCAAAGTCATAAAAACACAAGAATACAAAAACCGTTGATTTTGAATTCAAATTCTAAATGTGCATTTAATCCATAAAGGTTTTTAATTATTACAATTAATTTGTATTTAATTGTAACGTTTCGCATTAATTTTGTATTAATTCAGAAACATTTCGAATTAATTTCTATTCTTAATGGCCAACGACTATAATTTTACCTATAAATTCAAATGGTTTCCCTAAGTTTGAAATACACTTTTTTTTCCAAACTCATTTTTGCAACTTCAATCTCATTCTCACTGATGTTCCTGCTCCCGTAGCTTATCTTCTTCTTTTTGAAGAACTTTGTCTCGGGGGAATCAAATTCCTAAGGACAGTGTTTTATACACGCCTCGGTCTGTTTTGTTCTCCCAAACCTACTACTGATTTTATAAGCATAACATAGTCCCAAAACTATCATCCAACGATCTTCGGGTTCCTGTTCCTGCTCTCGTTTTCTATTGTTGTTCGTCTTTTCTCGACCTCTATAGGCTGCATCTCTCAACAATCTTAGAATTCGAATTCACTGACACCACCTTAAGGCCCCAGTTCCCATTGTCTGCAAGGTTTCAATAGCAGCTCCTCCTAACAGCCTTCTCGCCGTAACTCTCGCCTGGGCCACGCCCCAAATGACAAGTATCGCACTCACCGCCTCCTATGCGAAACCCTTTCTAGACATCTCCCAGCCAAGGTCTTCTCCGCCGACTTCAAACGCCGCAGAACGAATATTGTGAATCCCTATTTTCGGTAATTTTTTTCAGTCCCACCGAGCCGAAACCGATTTGGAAACCCTACGTATATGTCCATGAATAGTGTCAATGAGCAATAGCTCAAACAGTGCACGACATAGTGCACCGAGTTACTGGATAGCTCTGTCGCGACAGAGCTCGATGGCTTACGCCCAGTGCGCATGCCTAGCACCGTGTTGCGCACACGCATCTACCGTCATGCGTATGCTCTTCACAAGACGCTAGGATGCCCTTTCATGAAGACGACGGCTCCCTCCGGCGACCAAGGCTCTTTTCCACGACACAAGGAGACCCTTATCATGGCCCAAGCCTGGCCCAGCCCCAAGCCATGTCGCGACACAAGGCCAAACAATCTCTATCGCGACAGAGGAGCCATGGGCTGTGGCAACGACAGCTTTTGCCTCGTCACGCCCGCAGCCACAGGCGTGCGATCCCTGGCCACGGTGCTCACGCCGCCGCCGTGGCTCACCATCAGGCAGACCGGCAGCCTATCGCACGAGCCAGCGCCGCTACCGGTGTGCACTCATACACCCTATCGTGGAGATAATTGTTGTGTTATGCACATTTGCCCCTCCGGCTCGACACACCCTATCACGACATCAAGACCATCGCAACCCAGTGGCTGGGGTGGAAACTTGTCGCGATAGGGACCCAAAATGGGCAAGACTCTCCTCGATTCTTCTGATTCTCAAGTTTTCCCCTTTTTCTTTCCTTTCTAAAACACCCTAAATTCGATATAAATTAGCTTTTTTATTACAAAGATAACAGGAAAACTGGAAAACTTGCCAAAATGTATTAATTATACAAAATGAGTTTAATTACAACTCTTTATTCTTTACACACACAAAACCTGGGTTTTCTACCCAAACTTTACAAAACACAATATAAAGCCAATATGGCCTTTTCTTCATAACTGAGGTCTTGGGCGAGCTTCATCCCCCGATGTACCTCCAGTACCTGAAATTGTTTTCCCACGATGGGGTGAGCAATGCCCAGTAGATGAATTATTCTACAAGGGTACTTCCTACCTAAGTGCACATGCAATGGTAAACGCACACATTCAAGTAAAATTATGCACGTCCCTATTCGAATGTCTTTAAGCATGCCCATGTTCAGTCCTCATCACTTCTCATGCATTTGCCATGTATGAGAAATCGTTTCAAAAAAGATTTTGTCTGGAGCCTCATCGACAATTTCCGATTTCAAAATTTATTGGTCAACCCTCCGATATAATTTAATGGACATACTGACAAATATTTTTCGACAACCTCCATATAATATAATGGACATAATTCGATAAATATTTCAGGGACAACCCTTCGATATAATTTCTCCAAAACCACGCCATGCACTCACACTACTACTCTACGGTCCCCGCAGCATATGAAATGCGAAATGCCATTTCCATGCCAATTCATGTTATTCATTTTTTTGCAACAACATGCAAAACAGCACACGTGGACCAATAGCGCAAAGCAGTCCCGGGACTTCCTAAAACAGTCCCAAAAATTCACCTCGACCGCCCAAGACAATCCGATAATTCAATCCTGTGACCGGCCCAAAATGGGCCCCACAACCTGGGCTTTTGATCGGTCCAAAATGGGCTCCTTCAAAATTCTAGCATTCGCCCTAAAAATTTTGGGATCGAATCGCACGGACTGCCTCAAAATTCTCTAAACACCTTATGTCATTTGAATGGCTCTAGATCAAAATAATCCTAGTAGGGAGAAAAACCCCACCTCCTGGAGTTTGGTGGAAATCCTAGATTTTGGTCTCTATGTTATTCCTCATTGCACTTTACTCCAACTTTGGCTCTTGCTTTGATAAGAAACGACAGCCTCCGATCGTTTGAATTTTTGTGTGGAGAAGGTGGAGCTTCTCTCTCCTCCTCCTTCTTCTCTTTCCCTTTCCCTTCCCTCCAATTTTCTTCCCCATCGAATTATTTGGTCCAACAAGTCAAGTGATGTCCTTCGTCACGTGTCACCCTTTCATCGCTCTCTTGGATTTCCCTTATCCTCTATCTATCTTTAGATTTTTCACCCTCTCAAGTTGTGACATGTCCCACATGGGTCCCACTTAGACCTTTGTTTGACTTGCTCTTCATTTGACACATGGCTCCGTATGAGCCATCCAACATGTGCCAAGTGTCAATCATGTTACCCTCGGTGCTTCGAAAAACATGAAATTTCGACTATCTCAGAATTCGACGAAATTCAACTGAATAACTAGATTTCACGAGACGATTCCAACGGTGAAGTCCGTTTCTTCATCCGAGGTCTAGAAAAATTCTGGATTTTCGACTGAAATTATCGTTTTACCTTTTTTCAGAAAAATTGAATTTTCTTGGGTTTTATAGATATACTCCACTCTCAATATGCATGGAGTGGCATGGTTGTTGTCCACTGAAAACATACTTCCCAACTATGAGACGTGGACACACGCGAACAAGGTTTTTTGACTTACCATCCTAATTGCATTATCTAACGAATTGTTTGATGTCTAGTGTGCTTATAAGGAGACAAAGGTTATATGGGAGTCAATGCTAAAAATACATTAATGAGATGTATGCAAAAATTCGTTGTAGGGAAACTACTACAAATGGGAGATGGTAAATAACTCGATTAGTGCCCAAAATGTGCTATTTTCAACCCTATTTTTAATAGGTTTTGAGCGCTTTTTTGTGTACTAAATTGTTTTAATTAACCCAATTGACATGTTCGGTCCCTATTGCACTTCGATTGCATTCCGAGGCCGCTTTTATAGTTTTTACAGAATTGGCCAAATTATCGTGGTCAATCCAATCATAACCAAAGTCAGTCGATTTCCATCAATTTACATATGAGCTTATTAATTTCGCCAGTTTCGAATGAAGAATATCAAAGCTTGAAGAAATGGAACAAGGCTGAATAGTGGGCGCAGGAAGCAATGAACAAGAATAGAACAAGGCTAAAATTGCCACGCATGATAATTCTCACATGATAGCTAATTTTCTATATGATAGCTTAAAATCACTGCAGCTAAATTCTTCTCGCTTGTTTTTTTTTTATCCAAACGACTTCGCTTGGTTTTTCTATTTCTACCACCGTAATTATTTTAGTTGGGTTATTTTGTATTTCACATGTTTGTAAGGCTATATAAGCCATTGTAAAACACTTTGACCTAAGTTTTAGTTTTTAAGGAAATATACTGCCCCTGCTACCCTATTTTCTCTCCTTCTTTCTTCTTACTTTGTTTCCAACACCCTCCAAGGATGACAACCCTGGAGGATACTGGCTTAAAACCCTTCCTCCTTTGAAGTAGAAGGTCGGGGTAGATCCGAAGGCCAGCCCGGTTTTTCACGCAGCAGTTTTGACATTTTGCTCCTAAATTTTCAACTCTAGGTTTAAAGCTTTCATAAATTTTCAATACTATAAGTTTTTGTGGTTCAAGTAGCTCCTTAGTCAGATACACTGATATCCATTAGTTGCTCTTACGAGCCACTGGAGGTAGGTTATAAGTTATATTTTCACCGTAGCGCATCCTTCGATCAATACTTGCAATCTTTAAGGTTCAAGTGGATGCTTATTTTTAGATCCTGAGATTCATTAGTTTCCCTTTACGAATCATCAGAGGGATGAGTCAAGATAGATTTTCACCTAAGGAACCATAAATGCTAAATAAATGCTTTTATCAAAAGGAAAAATTATTAGGTTTAGTTTTAAAGCCAAATGAAGATCCGATTCAGAGATGACTATATGTCATCCTCCCTAACACGAGGAAAGAACCCGAGGACCCTCTCATTTTCCTAGACCTAAAACCGTATCTAATGCTTCAAGAAGTTCTTTTTCTTATTTTTCTTCATTTTATTTTTAGCTTGCAAACTACCAACTCCCTGTTTTTAACACCACCTTAAAATCCAAATCAAATTAACAATTTTTTACTTCACTTAAATCATTTGTACGAAGAAAACCCATCCCTGTGTTCGACCCTAGACCGCTTGTAAGACCCGAGAAATTCCAATTTCTGGGATAAGGGCAAAATCGTAATTTCGTTTACGAAATTGTAATTTCGGTTAAAAATCCATAATTTATTCTCTAGATCTCGGATGACAAAACGGATTGCACCGTTGGAATCGTCTCACGAAATCTAGCTACACGCAGTACTCGTAAAATTCCGAGATAGTAGGAGTTGACACGCTTTTACGAGACACGTATTTCTGTGTCGTAAAACATTTTCGATGCGTAATAGTCACATATAACATATACTCATGTGCCATAGAAGTGGTATGGTAAATGATGAAAATGGACGTGGGAGTAGTGCCAGAATATCAATTACGAAGAGGGACATAATGGTCATTTGGAATTTGGGTTAAGTCACTAAATGACAAAATTGTCAATAGTGCTTCTTCTCCTTCATTAAAGCCAGCGAGGAAGCGTGGGAGACATTTTTTGAGATCCAGTAGCTTTCTTTTTTGAGAGGTTTTAGAGAGAGAAGCAGCCTGGGTCATGCAGCGATCAAATGATGGCGGTGCCGGAATGAAGGAGGGCGATCACGCGGAGGGGCTTCGCGTGAGTGGATTTAGGGTTTCTTCAAACTCCTTGAGGTAGGATTTTCTCCTACTTGAGGTTTTTATTCACATTTTAAGTGTTTGTCGATGTTTGAGTAGAATGAGGTAGTGAGGGCGCGTCGATCGATCCCAGGCAGGACGAGTGATATAAATTTTTAGCAGATCGACTTAGCCATCTCTCATCTAATTGTTTGGAGTGCGGTTGTGTAATTTATTGCATTAAATGCGCTTGGTATGCATTGGGTAGGGAATGGCCATGGATTGCGGAGTTCAGCAAGTGAATCGTTGATTTGTGATTTTTCGGGAATAGTAACCGGGGGTTTCCTTGTTCCCAGAAACGATCGTTTAAATTATATTTTTGTGAAAATATGTGTTTGGCGAAATTGATTTAAATTAAATTGCTCGTGTTTGATTATTAGCCCAAGTAAGAGCTAATTTTATATGTTTAAAGAAATGAAAATTACATGGCAATGATTGTGTAATTTGATATTATGTGAATATGTGCAGGTTTACATATTTGCATGTGATTAGACTGTGTTGGAAATGGCATACATGCATTTCATATGCACTGGAACATCCTAAGACTATAGGAGTTAGTGCATGGGGCGTATGAAAATGGTTCGAGGGTTGTCTAAAAACGTAATTCGGAGAATTGTCAAATTTAAAATATCAATCGTCGGAGCGTGATTGATATTCGTCGAAGTGTAGTCGCAGCGGAATAATATATATCAATCGTGGTAGTTGTGATATATATATATATATATATATATATATATATATATATATATATATATATATATATATATATACACATCGGAGGGTTGTCCCTTTAATAAAGCGATAGATTCTCATACGGGCTTAGGCGAGGTGTGAGAGAGTCGGTCGAGGACTCGGGATGCGAGTTAGTCATGTAGACATTAGTAGGATCATGCATTTGCTTGAATGTGTGTTTAAGTGGAACATTACCACGACCTTAGGTGGTGAGTAGCCTTCCCTTAGAGGCGATTCTCCTACTAAGCTTTAGCTCTTCCCAGTCGTGGGACCCCCTTTTCACAGTACGAGGCGTGCGAGGCGGCTCGTCCCCAAGTAGTGTTAAGAGAAAGCTGGGATTATGGCTTTGATGACTTCATACATGTATTAGAAATTCACTAATTTTAATATATGGGTTGAATAAGTAAATATTTGAACTCTTAGAATTTGTGGATATAGTTAGTTCATAGTGGTATGTTGATGAGTATTGTTTATGGAGCCCAGTGGTAGTTTACTCATGTTGGAAATCATATTGAATATTTGGGACGGTATATGCAGTCTTGTACTTGGGTAGAACTCTCAGGTACAAGGAGACTCTGCGATTTTACGAAGTGGTGTCGGGTGGCAGGCGTTCCATAATATTCGCGGGTTGACGGGTAGTGAAGCGGACCCCGAGGTTTAGGGGCATCCTGCCGTATGCTGCGAGTAGCTTGACTACGGCAGTGGGAGGAACTTAGGATATAAATTTTGTTGATTCGGATCACCCTACTATGTACGAATCAAATGAGCAGTTAACGAGTGGATGGTGCCTTGAGTCGCAGTGAAGAGCTGTGGAACACTTGTGATCCTCATCCTGAAGTATTGGTGAATTTCTTTTATATTTCAGCACATCATTTTATTTTACTGTACATTTTCATTTCATATAAAAACAAAAGGGAAAGTTCTTTGTAGGATTGTTTTGTGTTGTCTTGTGTTTGCTGGTTTCTTTGCGGGAATCCATGTTCAGTGGGCTTGAACTAGAATCAAATGGAACACCTAAGGAGGAAACGTGTTAGTGAGTACCTGTGGAGAGAAACCCAGGCTTGTATTCATGAGGGACTATAGAAACCAATGGATGAGTTCACCATATGGTAGTGCTTACAGCCATAGTTGGGGGAATCACACGATTCCTCATGGGAACCCGGGACCTCCATGATATGATCCTCCACGGACCTCCATTTTTGTGTGACTCCTCGGTCACCTCGGTAGCACGATCCCGATCCCTCCATTTGAGCAGGCCATTTTGGACCTTACGGATGGTGGACAGCTTTGTAGCGGAGAGAATAAGGAGATTAATGCCCATTCGAATGGAAGAATTGTCCAGCGTGGAAACCGATTTGAGACGAGAAATTAGATGGGCTGAAAAATGAGTTTGTGAGTATAAATGGGACGACACAGCAAGACTCCATTGAAAACTGGTGATAGCGGCAATGTCCACCGGAGGAGGTGCCAAAGTGACACCATGGTGGAGGAGCGGTGTCAGCCAATGACCACACGGGGGCTCGTAGAGGATTTTATTGAAATGTACGAAGGGTTATGCAGATCCTTAGATATGTGTCTTCATTGTTTTTCTAAGGGAGAAGAAAGAAGAAATCCTTCCTTTATAATTGAGGAGGCGTGAAACAAAAGCGTGGAAGAGCCCCCCGAGAATGTCCTTGACAAATTCCCTTGTGAAATTGAACCCATTTGCCCTTTGCCACGCGAAGCCGCCAATGCCGCGCGGTAGCCCGCTCCAACGACCAGTGTACATTTGCCCACGCGCCTGATCACCAAGCTTTGCCTGAGCCACATCAATTTACACTTTGCACGTCACAAAAATTAAGAAGTTAGTGGCCTTTGTGCGAGAATTTTCCACTACATCAAAGACATGACATTTGCCTACATTGCATGGCACGATGGATTTAGTTCGAGATCTTCAGTTGATTTGAACACCGAACCGGCATTTACGAGCTCACTTCGGTTCCGGCGACCTCGAGGCTACAGAAGTGGTTTGGGGGAACATAGTCTCCCCCGCTTTTTATTTTTCATTTTTCTTGGCTTATTTTATTTTATCGTATTTTATTTTGATATCTTTAATTTTTCTTTTAGATTTTCTCTAATTTTAGTTAATTCTTGTTTTAGATTAATTTTACTTTTAATGCAATTTTTTCTTAATTTTTATTGCATTAATTTTGCGAGTTGTGTGGAAATTTTGGAAGGCTTGGATTGGAAGGGAATTCTGAGAGAGCAATGAATGAAGATGGGAATTTCATGAAGCTATAAGCGAAAATTTCGCTGTGATAACAAAAATACGTATGGGATGACTTCCATAACGAGGGCAGAAACATGCAGTATTTTCATTTTATTTTATTTTTATATTTTTTTATTATTATTAATTATTTTATTTTTTAGAAAAAAATTATTTTTATTTTTATTTTATTATTACTTTATTATTATTATTATTATTATGTATATATATATATATATATATATATATATATATATAAAATAAATAAATAAAAAATTTTGTCTCAAAAAAAATGCGTTTATTATTTATTATTATTATTTATTAATTATTTTATTTTTCAAAAATAAAAATAAAAAAATTATTTGCTGCTCATGTGAATTTTCGCTATGGGCCCCACTTTTAACCTCAATTTTGTTTCGCTCATAACTTTTCATCCCAGAACTGTTTTAGGCGTTTTTAGTCTGATTAAAATCTTAGAGTGTAGAATCCAAATATGGCAGAAGAAAATTTTGAAATTATTATGAAGGTGTAATTTTAAAAATGCTCCAACTGGTCACTTTCCTCTCTTTTCTTACTCCCCCAACTTGTTTGTATGAAGCTGAAGCGAATTGAATGAGGTGTCGATGGAAGCTTGCGAAGTCTCCTATCGAGAAATGATCGCATCTCATCAAGGTAACACTTCCTTCTCTCTCTAATTTTCCAATCAGGCCCCATTTTGGGCCAAGAGATGTTTGGGTTGGGGGGAGAGTTGCGAAGAAGTGGCTTTTGTATTCATGCTTTTGTTACTATTTTGAGCAAGCCCATTTTGTTATGTTCAGTAGCTTGCTGGGTTCCCTTTCTATAAAGCTGTTATACCATATAACTTACTTTTTCAAAATTTGGACCCATTTTGCAACCAAATTTTTTTGTGGTTTTGCCTAACCTGCAAGTTGGATAATTGAAACTTTGTTCAATTCTATTGATGTTAGATTGGTTCCATGCTTAGTTGAGTGAATGATTAGTTGAATTCTTATTGATTTCGACATTTTTCTTCCACCTTTAGCTAACCACACAGGGCACATTGGGTTTGATGATGGGTTTGAAGAAGCTGCATGACCTCCGCTGCTTTGCATAACTACCTAAGTTTCATTGTAGCCTTTAATGGGTTAGGACCCTGTGGAAGAAGGCGATCGTCTTCGAAAAGAAATAAAGAAAAGAAAAGAAATGAAAAAGAAAGAGAAAAAGAATAAAGATTGCAACTGCCTTGAAACAGAGCACGGTCCAGGGGGTATATGTAACCTTTAAAGCTTAGGTGTCCTAAACCTTCAGTTTGGGAGTCAGACTTAGTGTTCGCTACATGGGTGGATGGGTGGAGTTTAGCAAGTTGTAGGTCTTTGGAGTGAAAATCATTCGAAGTCGAGTGAAACACAGAAGAGTTTATGGTCGAAATATCCTTATGACTTGGTGCCCTAAGCCTTAATTGGTTGGGAGTCATCGGTAGATCCTCGTTACATGGACTTTGGTGAGGTCGATTCCTCAGCATTGCACCCTATAACACAAAAAGAATTGTGGAATAAGAGGTGGGTCTTGATCTATTTAGGTTGGTTAGCATGCTAGGTCGTGGTAGTAGCTAGGTTGGGGGAGGTGGGTTTAGCGAGTTTATTGTTGAGAGGCGACAAAACACTTAGATTTTGGTGGAAGTTTCTGGTTGATTCACCAAGAAGGAGGCTCTTTTAATACTCAATTTTGTATGGCATTCATTCTCTCATGATAATTATTGGACAAGGCTTTGATGATTTTTACTTAGGGTTAGGCATTACTCATTCACGACCTTTTTGAAATACCATTTTTGTGAACGTTATTTTGTTATAGTTTTATATGTTTTTTATTATTTTCTTCTTGCATTGTTAAGGGACTAGCAATGTGTAGGTTGAAAGGGTGTGATTATTCTTACGAAAGTGCTATTTTGAACCACATTTTTAATAGGTTTTGAGCGCTTTTGTGTACTAATTGTTATAATTAACCCTAGCGACATGTTCGGATACTATTGCGCTGCAGATTGCATTAGGGGCTGTTTTTTGTAGTTTTACAAGAATTGGAAGCCAAATTATCGTGTCGATCAATCATAACCAAAGTCGGGTTGATTCCATCAATTTCATATGGTTTTCTATCCAATTTCAGCAATTAGGGAATGAAGAATATCAAAGCTTGAAGAAATGGAGCAGTGCGATGGGAATAAGTGACGTAGGAAGCAATGGAGCGATGCTTGGGAATAGTGCGAAATTCATTACGCATGATAATTTCGCTATGATAGCGGGTACCCGTATCATAGCGAAAATGCGTGCATAGTGAAATTTCGATTTCGCTATGTCTATATTTACCCGCTATGATAGCGAATTTCGCTATCGTAGCGAAAATCCTTTGTGTGCGAGAATTTACGCTTTTGTTTTTATCAAGCGACTTCGTTTTGGTTTTTCTCTTTTTCTACCCTCAACGTAATTATTCTAGTTGGGTTATTTTGAATTTCACATGTTTGTAAAAAATTTATATCAAGCCATTGTATAACACTGTTGACCTAAGTTTTAGTTTTTGGGAAGGAAATATAAGGGCCCTGTTTTTTGGCTCTCATTTTCTCTCTTCTCTCTCCTCTTTCTCTCACTTTCTTGAAAGGTTTGCGAACACCCTCGAGGATGATAACAGGATGTGCGGCTAAAACCTTCCTCCTTGAAGTAGAGGCTGCGGGGTAGGATCGAAGAATTTCTTTGGTGGTTCCCTTGTTTTTCACGCAGGGTTTGACATTTTGGTTCCTAAATTTTCAACTCTAGGTTTAAAGCTTTTTGATGTACTTTCTTTGTGATACTTGGCAAGCTTTAGGGTTCGGAGTGTATTCTTAGCTGGTCTGCTTGATATCCATTAGTTGCTCTTTACGAGCCCTTTGGAGGTAGGTTAAGGGGGTTATATTTTCCTTTGTAAGTGCATCCTCTTTGATCCCGATACTTGGTAATCTTTTAGGGTTCGGTGGATGCTTATTTTAGATCCATTGAGATTCATTAGTTTATACTTTACAGATCATTATGGATGGTCGAGATAGATTTTCAGAAGGAACCATAAATGCTAAATGTGCTTTTTTATCAAAGGAAGATGTTAGGGTTTAGTTTTAAAGCTAAATGAAGATCCGGTCGGGAGATGACTATATGTCATCCTCCCGAGAATGAGGAGAAGAACCGGGGACCTCTCATTTTGCCTTGGGACCTAAAACTGATGACTGATGCTTGAGGAGTTCTTTTTCTTATTTTTCTTCATTTATTTTCAGCTTGCAAACTACCCGACTCCTGTTTTTTAACACCACCTTAAAATCGAATCAAATTCACCATTTTTTGACTTCACTTAAATCATTTGTCGCAGAAAACCCGTCCCACGTGTTCGGCCACTGAACCATTTATCTTTGCGGTAGCTTGACTACGGTAGTAGGAGGAACAGGATATAAATTTTGTTGATTCAGGATCACCTACTTGTGTACGAATCAACAACGAACATAAAACTCCAAATCAATGAGTACCTTCTTCTTTTGCTTACTTGGTTGATTCATATGATATATGGCATGCTAGATTAGGGCATGTGAGTAGTGGATATATTAAGAAAATGCAAACTCTAGGCCTTATCAATAATATTGATTATTCAGGCTTAAGTAAATGTCAAATATGTGTCACTTCTAAGCTAACTAGAAAGACACGTGGAGATGTTTGAACAAAGCTGGTAGAACTTATTCATTCAGATCTAGGAGATTTGGAAAAAAAAACCTATGACTAGAGGAGGTAATAAATTTTATGTGACCTTCATTGATGATTATTCTAGGTTCACTAAAGATGAAGCATTTGATATGTTCTTAAGCTATAAAGCTGAAGTAGAGAATCAACTTGATAGGAAAATCAAAATGATTAGATCTGATAGAGGGGGCGAATACATTTGTTTAAATGATTATTGTGAAAATGAAGGAATAATTTATGAAGTGACTCCTTCTTATTCACTCGAGTCAAACGGAGTTGTTGAAAGAAATAATAGGACTCTTAAAGAGATGATGAATTCTCTACTTGTTAGTGCTTCAGCACCTAATAATCTGTGGGGTGAAGCCATATTTTAAATATCATCTACAAAATAGAGATTTCATATGAAAAGGAAGTAAAACCACCTATAAGTTAGTGGAAATGTCATGAATCCCAGCATTAAATATTTGAGGTGTGGGAGTGTCTTGCCAGGTTATGTTACTGATCCCAAAGGAAAATATAAGATTAGACTCCCGATTGCATGTTTATTGGGTATACTAGTAACAATGCGAAGCTTATATATTTCTAGTTTTGAAAAGTGATTGCACCAAGCGAAAACTATTATTGAGACAAAAAATGCCGAATTTTTTGAACACATTTTCTCACTTTCTGAAAAAATTTCTCATACACCCACAATTATGGATGGTATAGAAACTCATATGATGAGCATGTGACCACTATTGTGGATCATATGGAAAGCTCTCATGATGAGTTGAGACGGAGTAAGAGACAAAGAAAAGAGGTTTCCTTTGGAGATAGTTTTTTATACTTAGTTGAAAATGACGGGTTCTCTTATTTTGAAGCAATTTCTTCGCTGAAGCATTACTTTGGAAAGAAGCCATTAAAGCGAGTTTGACTACATTTTAAAAAATTAAGCGTGGGAGTTAGTCTGATTTACCTTTAGGAGGCTTGAAAACCATTGGATTTACAAGTGGATTTTCAAAATAAAATATTTGCCATATGGTTTTATTGAAAAATATGAAGCTAGGTTAGTAGCAAAAGGCTTTTCACAAAAACAAAATGTTGACTATTTGATACATTTGCTAATCTTACTAGGATTTTTTCCATTCGTATTTTGATTGCTTTGACTTCTATTCATAGACTTTTTATCCATCAAATGGATGTTAAAAGAATTTTTATTTTATTTTATTTTATTTTTTAAATGGAGCGTGGGAAGAAATTTACATGTTACAGCACAGATGTTGTATTACACTTGGACAAGCATCTAAACAGTGGCATGAGAAATTTGATAATGTTTTGTTGATTAACGGGTTTTTATTTGTTGAAAAATTACATAAATGTGTATATACAAAGTGTCTGAGAAAAAAGTGTGTAATCAGTACATTATAAGTAGATGATATGTTGATCTTTAGCCTAACTTTGAGTGTGTTATATAGTCTTAAGAGAGATTTCTAGCTTCCACGGTTTGACGCATGAAGGTGTAAAAGATTTGAAGCTAAAGGTAATTTTACCCCAGGTGTGAAAATCCACGAGGATGGGTGATGGTATAAAGTATCACGGGAATGTGTGGAGAAAATACTAAGAGCTTCGAGACATTTAGATGCCAAACTGTGAGTACCCCGCATGATGCTAACGCAAATTAATGAAAAATCGGGGTGATCACGTGGGTCGGCGTGTGCCGCAGTTATTAAGGAGTCACGATGCATTTGATGAACTTTTCTAGACCTAACATAGCATATGGAGTGTGTATATTAAGTATCATACACATAATCCCAATAATGATCACTGGAGTGCATTACCTAGACTAATGAAATACTTAAGGGGTACCATGAACTATGATATCTTATATAGTGGATTTCCCGCCATGTTGGAAGGATCTGGCGATGCTAGCTGGATCTACGGTCGGATGAGATAAAATCCGCAATGAGTTATGTCTTTACTTTGGGAGGTGGTCTTTGCTTGGAAATCATCATCAGGACTCTCATTGTGCATACACCATGGAGTCGGGAGATTATAGCTCTGCGAGATCTCACAGGGTAAAGGTGAGTGGTTAAGGGACTTCTGTTATGAATTCCTTTGGGAATGCGGCCCCACAACACCTTCGATTATTGTCACATGCATTGTGATTTCAACGGCAATATTGATAAGTAAAGAATAAAGCATTGATGGGAAAAACAAACATATTCGTGCAAGACATGAGGTTGTGAAGCGGCTATTGAAAGATGAAATTATTTCTATTGATTATGCTAACGTCGAAGTGGGTAGCGATCCTCTAACTAAGCCTTTAGGAAGAAAATTAATTTTGGAAACATCGAGTGGAATGGGACTTAAGCCAATATGAGATTAGCAGTGATGGGAACCCAACCTTTGTGATTGGAGATCCCATGAAGAAGGTTCATATGGGTAATAACAAGTCACTTGTTAATCCTGGTAGTACCAACAAAATTGTCCCATCCTATGGTGTGGTTATGGTTATAGAATGCATAATTTGAGAGGATGAGTAATATTCTTAATGATTTCATATCCCTTATGGGTGGTACATATAAATGCAGTGTGTGCTTGATGAAATCACCTATATAAGTGTGGAGTGGGGCCGCTCCCATGAAATGGTATGACAAAATTTCTAAGGCCTTATGAAATGTCAGGCTACATATGGCCTAATCGCGCACAATGGCATTGAACAGCAAGAATCGTGATGTGGTGCGATGATAAGATTTAATTTACGATCGAGAGTCTACGGTTCGCTAAGTTATAAACTTCACCAATAATGTGTAAATTAAATCTTATTCATCTTTGTTTGGTTAAGTAGTTCATTGAACATAGGTAAAGTACTTACACCTTCTTCCATATTCGAACAAAGTGTTTTTAAATATGAAATTGTGCATTTGAATCGACCATCTTTTGAAAAATGTGGGGATTGTTAGTAAATAATAGTTTTCAAAAAGTTGTTGTCCACGTGGAAAAAAATATAAGGAGTGCTTTTATTGGTTTATATACTAAAACCTTGATTATGGGCTTGTACCATGACGAGAAAGGGGCCCTCGCGTGCACAAGAAATGGGCGGAAAGCCCGATTTCAGTGCAAATCGATGGATTTGCCTCCCCTGCGCTTGAATACGGGACAAATCCGGTTTTGCTTCAAATCAATTTTGTTTTTGTAAGCCTAAATAAAATTTTTAGTTTTGGAGTATTTAAAATCAAAAGCGGTCCAAGCCATAAAAGCCGGTAAATACAAAACTGCTTGATTTTGAATTCAAATTCTAATAATTAAATGTGCATTTAATCCATATCAGTTTTTAATTATTACAATTAATTTTGCCTTTAATTTGTAACGTTTCGTATTAATTATTATTGTAAAACCCGAGAAAAATTCAATTTTAAGAAAAGATTAAAAAAGCGTTAATTTCGATTAAGCAAAATTCTCTAGATCTCGGACGATGAAACCGGATTGCCTTGGATTAAATTAAAGTCTCGAGAATCTAGTGACCAGGTACCGTCGGTCGAGACAAAGCGAAATGTTTACAGATTTTACGGGTTATAGCCGGTCGGTGACTTCGGGGACTAGATTTTCGAAAATCTCGGAAGTCGGAAATGGCTTGGGCTAAGTTCATTTAAAAATAAAGTAGCGAAAAATGATTGTTTAAGGGATAGAAAACGGATCCAAATGAAGCAATATAAATCATGTATTCAAAATAATAATAATAATAATAATAATAATAAAAAGAAAGGATAAAATCACAAAAAGGGAGGAGACGGAGGAGGGGAGGGAGAAAGCGTGGAGGAGAGATATTTTTATTTTTATTTTTCTTCTTTCGGACTATTTTAAACGATTCAGTGAATTTCGGAATTTGTTTTTCGGACGATTCGGGTTAGTTTTCAAGGTATTTTAGACTTGATCATGAAATTTCGGGACTATTTGAGCTGATCTCGGGCCAGTGTGAGTTTAGTTTTGCTCCCAGACTGATGTCTTCGGGTTTTGTGGTGTGTTTGGTATCCGCGATGACCGGTGATGAGCGTGAAGGGACGAAGGTTGCCACTGTTTTTATATGGGTCGAATTTGGGCCGTTTGTGTGTTATTAATAGAAAATGAATAACGTGAATAGTAACGTGAATATTAACACCCAGATAGTGACCACGAAATTATTTTTGTGTGAAAATGTGTATGGTTGAGTGATTCAAAATGAATTGCTCGTGTTTGATATTCTTTATGTAGGCTAATTTTGGTGTAATTGATTGTGAATTTGCATAACATATTTTATGTGATTTAATTATGTTAATATATATGCATGTGAATATATTAACATGAATGAGTTAGATTGGCATCATGCATTCCATATGCACTGGGGTAACCTAGAAATTAGGTGTGAGTGCATAGTTGAGATCGACACTGTGTTAGGTGTTTGATGGTGTGTCGTGAGTATACGGGTCAGTTCATGGTTTTTAAGTCTATTAGTAATTGGCATGTGCATTACTAGTTAGACTGAAATGAGATTAAATAAAGTTTGTTGCCACTTGACATGTATGTAGATCATGAGTCGAAGTAGAAAGTTATTAAGAGGTCGATCACGAGGTGTTAGCTAAGCACTAAATGATATTTGACCCGACGGGCCTTTCTTGGCGGATTGGGGTTATAGGCTATACCATTGCACATGCTAGTGTAGCTGGTAGTCGGGAGGTCAAGAGTAAACCTTTTTGGTTCGGTCACATCATCCTCCGATGTTTATACGGGGAGGGGATCCAGTGGTGGAACCATTGAGTTACGGCGGTCGAGAATGTATTGGAGGCTATGGATATTACCTTCGATCTGACCCGAATCGGTAGTTAAAATTTATTAGGGGTGAGTCGAGTGTGGTGGGATTTGGGTTAAGACCTCTAGGGATTTAGAGGCAATGACTTGGGCGGAGTTCCATGGGCTCTTTATGAGCAAGTATTTTCGGAGCCAGCGATAGACATGCAAAGAGGCCTAAGAGTTCTAGATTTGAGGCGAGCAGATGGCGGTGATGGAATACATGGGCGATTCAACGAGTTGGCACGTTTTGGTGATGACTGGCCCACATATGGCGAGGTCGGAGATTTGAATGGGTGAAGTTGTCCATTCGGGCCCCAGTGTTGTGGGCCTCTGCTCTGGGCAGCGGACCCATGGTCGGGACGACTCACGGCCATAGAGAGATGGATATTTCGAGGCATTCGAGATGCGATCTTGGAATTGGGAAGAAGAAAGGAGAGGATCGGCCTTCTTTGAGTTTGGGCTTAGAGGTTAAGGCCTGCAGGAAAAGCCACTTGTATGGGAAAATTCTCCTCTAGGATCACAGGGTGAGAGTTGGTCGGATATGGTAGACATATCGGGTTTGATGTCATTCTTGACATGGATGAGTTGTGTAGTGGTTGTTAGTGATTAATGACGAGGAGGTCGTCATACGGAGCACACGGTCTTGGATTTATAGAAGGTAGCATATGCATGTGAGGTGATGCGTGTAATGCGTGAATTTCGGGGGCCAGTCTGCAAGGGAGAATGTAAAGCAGAAAAATTCAATTTTTTCTGAAAAGGGTAAACGGTAATTTCGGAGTTGGCAGAAAATTTCTAGATCTTGGATGGCCGAAGCGGTTGCGTGTTAAATTCGTCTCGCGAAATCTAGTGACTTAGAAAAGTTTAGTCGGGTGCATGAAGACAGCCCAGAATATTTTACGATTTTTATGGGTTATAAGCGGTCGGTGACTTAAGGGACTGATTTTACTTTAAAATCTGAAGTCGAGGAAATGATGACTTGGGCTAAGTTCATTTAAAATAAAGTGGGCGAAAGAAATAAATTGTTTCGGGATAGAAAGCGGATCCAATGAAGCGATATAAATCATGTATTCAAAATAATAATAATAATAATAATAATAAAAAGAAAGGATAAAATCCTCACAAGGGAGACGGAGGGGAGGGGAGGGAGAAAGCGTGGAGGAGATATTTTATTTTATTTTTTCTTCTTTTACACTTCTTTTAGATATGAAAATCGGACGCGGGTTTCGTCGGGATGAAGGCAAGTTGATCTACGTAACTAGAGCTCTGGCGTGGACATGAAAATCTTGGAGTTTCGTCAAACTCCACGAGGTAGGAAATTTTCCTACTTGTGTTATTTCTAGCACAAAAATTTATTTAATGGTTGGAATTGGCTTAGAGGCAGAGTGAAGGTCGTAAATTTGATCCTCAAATTTTAGATAGAGTGTAGGAATTTTAGAATTTCGGGATTATTTTAGACGGTCAGGGTTTGAATTTCGGAATTTGTTTTTCATACGATTCGGGCTGAATTTTGCGAGATTGTTTTTTAGATAGTCATGGCAAATTTTTCGGGACTATTTTCCAGGACGGTCGGTATGTTGAGGTTTAGTTTGCTCCGGGCGATGTCTTCGGGTTTTGTGGTGTGTTTGGTATCCACATTGGTGATGAGCGAGTGAAGGGACCAAGATGTGCCCTGTTTTATATGGGTCCAAGATTTGGGCCGTTTTGTGTGTTATTAATAGAAAATGAATAACGTGAATAGTAACATGAATAGTGACACAAAATTATTTTTTTTTGTGAAAATGTGTATGGTTGAGTGATTCAAAATGAATTGCTCGTATTTGATGAGTAGCCCGTGTAGGCTAATTTTGGTGTAATTGATTGTGAATTTGCACTAACTTATGTTTTTATGTGATTTAATTATGTTAATATATATGCATGTGAATATCTTAACATATGAATGTGTTGGAATTAGGCATCCTTAGCATTCCATATACTGCTGGGGGTAACTAGGGGAGTGGGTGTGAGTGCATAGTTGGGGTCGATCTTGTGTTGGGTGTTTGATGGTGTGTCGTGAGTGCGGTTGTAGATCGGCGCGCGTAGGGTCGTTGATTAGTGGGCTTGATTAATAAGGCAGCGTCGAATGAGTCGCACGGGTTAAGAAAATGGAAATGACTCATTGCATTTCATATGCCTTCAGGCGCCCAGAAACAAATAGGGTGAGTGCATGGTGGTTTCTTGAGAGAATTGTTCGGTTGACCAATGTATTTATCGGAGTGTGTCCACTACGACATCGGAGGGTTGTCCATATAATATCAATCGTCGGTGCGCGATTATTATACATCGGAGGGTTGTTCGCGAAATAGATTATCGGTCTTGTCCACTATTTATATCGAAGGGTTGTCACGGTTAAAGCAGATACCTTTGTTTGGAAATGGTTTTTCATTCATGGCGGGGAATGCATGTTTGAGGAGTCGGTGAGAACTGAGGCGTATGGGTGTAAGGGCCGCGATATCATAGTTACGTATGGTGTGAGACTACAGGTATCACCCAGAAAGTTATGTTGCCTAAAGAGACACACGGTCATGTTTATCACATGAACGGGTTGGTGTGATAGGAGTCGGGATTGACTTAGGTTGTTGCGGGTGGCCAGCTTGCATTGGGTAATGGGTAGGTGAGGCTCAAATACTTGGGTCGTTAGGTAATACCGGTGACAATTATCCTGATTGGTGTATGCATGTGAGGCGAGTGGTGATGACTCGGGATATATTATTGCTCGATGACATATTGAGTGATGGAGCCGACGAGAGCTCGGTACGCCAGGGCATGGTAGTCGAGGTCACGTTTCGCGGCATGTAGACATTGGTGGAAGCGTGTATGTTGCCTTTGGATGTGTTTGATTATCGACCATTGCATGTGCACTTAGGTGGGGAGTAGCGGCTTAGGAGATTATCACTGGGCTTTGCTCGCCGTCGTCGTGGGACCCCACTTTAGTCTGGTCGGTCTGACCGGGCGGCCATTCGGGACCGCACATATGAAGAAAGCGGGATTATTGGCTTTAATATATTTGTAAATATATGGGTTGTATTTATTTGTATAAGAGTGATGTAATTTAAGCTCTTACTGGACTATGGTTTTTATAGTCATGTGCTTATATGTTTGAGTATTGATCTGGGGGCCCAGTAGGTAGTATTTTACTTGCATATAGACCACGTGTGGTCGTTGTTTGATTATTAGGACAGGTTATGCTGGCCAGGTGAAGCTCGTCTGAAAAGGAGGTTCTGCGTTTCGTGAGTGGTGTCGGGTGGCAGACGTATGAAATATTCCGCGAGTTGACGATTTGTCAACGGACCCCCGGTTTTGGGGCGTCACAATTACAATTAATTTTGTATTTAATTCGTAACGTTTCGAATTAATTCTTATTCTTAATGGCTGACAACCATAGTTTTACCTATAAATTCAAATGAGTTCTATAACACCCCGAAATATACCTAGTTCTCGGCATGTTTAGGGTATTTGTAGGTATAATTGAATTTTCGTAATTATAAAATGCAAGCGTGAAATCGAGAAACAAGGGAATAGAGGGTAATTTTGTAATTGTCAAAATGAGATATAAATGTCATAAATTATAAGATTATATGCCAAAAGTGGAATATATGAATAACTTGTGGTGCAAATAGAGGAGAGATGAAGGACGAGAAGTTTAATAAAAGGAAACTTAAGTCAAATTAATGCATTTTTGATGGCGAGTATGGCCTTATGAAATGAGACCAAATAAGACCAATTTTGGTCTCTTATTTGGGTATTTTTTGGGAGCAAAAACGTGAAGAAGAGAGGAGAAGAGAAGAATAAGAGAAGAAGAAGAAGAAGAAGAGGAGGAAAGGTATGGAACTAGGATTTTGTATGGAAACTATGTTGTATGGATTTATGACTTTGAGTATGAATCTTTATGATGTGTTTGTATGGATATTAGTGGTTCCATTCCTAGGGTTTAGTTAAGAATGCATCATAACTCCTAGATGTCTTGAAAGTTGGGTTAGTAAAACCCTTATTTTGTATAAGATAAGTATGGATTGTATGGATTCTTGGTTTATGGTGTTTGGAGACATGTTTTGGGTGTTAGGAATTTGACCCCAACTACAAGTGATTAAGTTTGGGTTTGGAAAAACCTTAATTCTTCTCTATGTTTGGTTTTACTTGGGTTAGAACCCATTTGGGAATTATTTTCAGTGATGCCTTGGGAGTATTTAAGAGTTTTGGTTTGATTTTGAAAAAATGTCGGCGATAAAAAAATGCAGGTAAGATCGGGGTCCTTCGGCCGCGGCGTGGTGAGTGGGAAGAATATGGCTGGCCTCGGGTTCATGGCGAAGCCATTGTTGACATGGAAATGTTGTGTTTTGTTTTGTTTTGTTTTAAGTTGTTTCGAAGACTAGTCTATTAGACGAATGAGGATCACATAAGTGTATGAAAGGAGTTCGTTTCATGTGTTTGTAATGTAAAGTCGGCGAGTTCGAAGTGGGCAAACTTAATGCCCCTATGAGAAGATAGCAAGTTCCTGAACACATATAATTGTAGGGATGCCTAAGACCATATAAGTGAATGACACGAAACTTCTGTGCGTGGGCGGACACGTATGAGTACTCTGGTATACGATCGGTGCTTTGGCACTCTCTTCTTTAGTGCTCTGACACCGTACGTGGCGAGACACGTTCGATCGATGCCGACACTCTGCTTTGTGCTCACGGCACCTCGATGCATCTGCCGTACCTTCGGGTACTTATTATGTTGTGTCCTACTCATTTCTTATTACTGGTTTAGGTAATCCAACAGTTATATGATATGGTTTTGATAAGCGAATAAGAAGAAAGTAATGTACATCGTTATGTTATGAATGTACCTATAAAATCCGAGAAAATTCTAATTTTCTAAAAAATGGTAAAATGGTAATTTCGGTCAAAATCCAAAATTTTTCTAGATCTTTGATGACGAAACGGACTTCAGTTGGAATCGTCGTGAAATCTAGATACCACGTGGTGAATTTCATCCGGTCGAGACGGTCGAATTTCCGTCTTCGAGGCACGCACGGTGTCGGGTGTCGTATGACGACGTGAAGTACACATGATATGAGAGGCATGTGATGTGACAAGGGCCACCCAATACATGTATCATGTGACACATGTCACATGAATAGTGAGAGGATAAGAGATGAATGACTTATATTAAGCCATGTGTCAAACGACCTTAAAGTGGCCCAAGAGAATGAGGAATAAAATGAAAAGAAAAAAAAAAGAGCATCTTCTCCTTTTTGGCCTGGTATCCGACAATGAGGGGAGAAAACAGAGTTTAGAGAGAGAAAGTCCCAACTTCTCTACAGATTTCATTTGGACGGTCGGTTCTCGTCGAGCAAGGCGAAGTTAGTCTGTTGCAAGGGCTACGGCGTGGACACGATTTTGTGGAGTTTAGGCAACTCACAGGAGGTAGGGGTTTTCTCCTACTTGATTTATTCTTTAGTTAAGAGCTATTTTAATGGATAGGGATCTTGAGGTCTTGATGGCGGGTGTTTCGATTCAAGATTGGGAGTAGTGAAATCCTAGAATGGTTGTGAGCAGTTTGAGACCTAGGGTTGTATTGTTCACGTGATCTTGTGTGTGGTTTGTGTTGTAGGCGGTTGAAATGAATTGCTTAAATTGTATTAGCCCGTGAGCCCTAATTTTGAATTGTTATTGCTATAAATGAATAACATGTTATTGTGTGTTAATTTTTGTTAATATATGCATGTTTAATATATTAACATGGTTGTTAATGAAATGGCATATTGCATTTCTTATGCCTTTGAGTTAACCTAGAATAATAGGTATGAGTGCATGATATGAAAGAAACAAAAAAAAAAAAAAATGGTTACTAAATGAATTTGAGGAAGATTTTAGAAGAATTGCCTTGGAGAGTTGTCTAAAGCAGTTCATCTGGAGAAGACCCATGGCTGTTTAATTACCCGACCAATTCACCTCGGAGGGTTATCCGATAGATTTCATCGGAAATTGGTATTATGTTTTCAAGAACAAAACTATTTTGTTTTGAAAATAGTGTTTTCTCACACTTGGTTTAGGCATGCGTGAGGAAGTTGGTAAGGGCTCGAGAAGTGGGAAAGGGTGAGTCACATTCTCATATTCATGTAGACATTTGAGTAGGAACATATATGTTTTGCTTAAATGTTTGGTTTGCCATTGCATGAGCACTTAGGTGGGGAGTAACCCATGTAGGATAATTCCTCTTTTGGGCGTACTCACCTGTCGAGGAAAAATTATTCAGTGCGAAGGTTCACTGGCCGATGGGACGTCGAGTCTTAGGAGGCAGAAAGTGGCCATATGTGGCCTTGTTATGTATTTTGTAAAAATCTGGGTAAAAGACCCAGTTTTGGATAATTTGTAATCAAAACAAATTGTAAATTCACTTATTTTTGTATAAAATATACATTTTGGTGAGTATGGATGTATGGGCGGACATAGCCATTTTTACTCATGTATGGGTCTCATGATATGAGACACACGAGTTTTTAAGTAGGTTGGCGGGGTGGTCAATGGGACCCAGGGAATGGGGCGTCAGCGGTACCTATATGGGTACCTGCGGCTATAAATATAAGTTACATAGTACCTACGGGTACTTCTCTATACAAGTATCGATTCTGTGGTACCTCACAGGTACTTATGTCTGATATAAGTTACGTAGCTCCTACGGGAGATCTGAATAAGTATAAGTCTGTAATAGGTACAAGTATGTGTCCTACGGGAGATTTGAATAAGTATGAGTCTGCTATAAGTACAAGTAGGTGTATAAGTTTGTTATATGAATTCATGAAAATCCTGATATCTGCTAATGAAGACCTGTTATTATTATACGCTTATTGTACAAGAGTATCAATGCATGTGTACATATATAAGTCATATGTTTCCTACTAAGCGTAAAACTTAGCACGGGTTATAATCCGTGTAGGTACAGAGGAGGACGTTCGCGATATTCCACATACTACTGGGCTAGCACACTAGTAGGGGTTCACCACATGTAGGTTCTGCGCTCTGAATATGTAAATGTAAATGTACAGTTTTTTTTTGTATATGTATATGTAAATGGGGCTTAGGATTGTATGTATTAACACTGTAAACACCACTACGGCGGTAGTTTTATTTTTGTATCTTTGGATAAGATATTTTGATTTAGTTATAAGACTTGGGCACACCAATGTCTGAAAAAGCAGGTAAAGAGTCCCAGTTCGCGTTCGCGCCCCTTCTTCAGACTAGTTTGGGGGATCGGGCGTGACAAATTCTAAGTTTGAAATACCTTTTTTCAAACTCATTTCTTACTGCGACTTTGAATATCATTCTCACTCTGCTTGTTCTGTGCCCAGGAGAAGCATCTTCTCTACTACGAAGGCGATGTGTATCCTAGGGAATCAAATTCTTAAGGCCGGAGTGTTTTATACCACGACTCGATGCATTTTGTTTTCCCCCGACCTACTCACCCAATTTTATAGACACGACATCGAGTCCAGAAACTATCATCCAACGATCTTTATCCTCGTCTTTTTCCGACCTTCTGTAGGCTACATCTTCAACACTGACTATATTTCCAAAATTTTTTGATCTTGTTTTAAATCAGTACAAGGTGGCAATCAAATCCGTTCGTTAAGACAATGCTTTCGTGAACTAGCCTTCGAATATTTTGAGTCAGAAGATTATTTCCACACATTCTTGTATTGAGCAGTTGGAACAAAATGGGTGGCCCGGGCTATGAGCATCGACACATTCTCAATGTTGCAAGATCTTTATACTCGATTCACTATTCATATCTGGTATTGGGGAGATTGTGTTCTTACGACAATTTGCTTGATCCAATAGGACTCTTTCCCCACTCTTAGAGTAGCAAAAACACCATGAAGGTTTTACCTGAGAGTGCTCACGCTATGGCCGCCCTCGAGTCTTTGGATGTTTGTGTTATGCATCCACATTTTCATAGAAGACACAAATTCAGTCCAAGGGCACGTGCTTGCGTTTTTCTTGGTTATCCTTGACCTGAAGGATACGAGAAGCTATTGGACTTAGGCTTCAATAGATATTGTCTCTGCGATGTCAAGTTTTATGAAACTTTGTTCCATTTCAGTGATCATGAAGATATTAATCATGATTTGAACAGTGATCGAGTGCTACCACAGTCTATTGTCCCTTTAGATGATCACATTGGTTCTATTCTTCATCCAGTAAGTACCAACACCGATGCTACTCAAGACCAACCTTTTAATATTGATGGTACTAGGCGAGGAAAACGGTCGGGCCCTCGAAAGGGTATAAAAGACACCTTATCTAAGGATTATCCTTTGTTACCTTGTCCCTTCAATTCTAGCGAATGCACATACACTATATCCCATATCAACCTTTCTTTCATACCATAGGTGTCCCCTCATACGAGTTTTAGCCTTTCTCTTACCACGAAACTAAGCCCGATCACTTATGTGGAAGGCGCCGATCTCTTATATGGTGAAGCCGCGCCGGCGAACTCAAAGCATTGGAACACATGCTAAGACATGGTCCATTGTTTCTCACCACACAGGAAAGCACATTGGGTGCAAATGGATATATAGTAAAATTCAAAGTGATGGGCGTTGAGTGTCATAAAGCACGCTGGTTGCCAAAGAAATTTACACCCAATGAAGGGGTGGAGCTTTCTTGATCCCATTTTCTCCCATTGCTAAACTTGTAGTGAAAACTCTTACTATCCCCATTCTTTGTAGTAAATGGGTAGTTTGCTATGCCAAATGGATGTCACCAATGCATTCTTACATGGTGACCTTTCTGAAGAAGTTTATATGACCTTACCACAAGGATATCGTCGAGCGGGGAGTTTGTACATTAATGATATGTAAGTTGCAAAAGTCTTTATGCGGGGCTAAAACAAGCTTCATGCCGCCAGGTATAGTAAATTTTTGTCGATTTAATTGCGGCTAGTTTTGTTGAGTCTCATGGTGAATCGTTCTCTTTATTTGTGAAACATTTTGAGAGCTAATCTTTTGGCCATCTTAGTTTAAGTTGATGATATAATTATAGTGGCTTAATTGTACTCGAAGCTATGGAAGACATTAAGAGAACAACTTCAAGCTCATTTCAAGATGAAAGACTTGGGGATCTTAGATATTTTGGGGCTTAGAGGAAATGGCTCGTAGCTCGAATGGTATTTCTTTATGCCAACGAAAATATGCTCTCAGGTTGTTGAATGAATCAAGTATGCTTGGAAACAAGCTGGTCTCTACACACATGGAGACTAATCACGAACTCCGCGTTTGATGAAGAAGGGCCTCTCACAGGCCCTACTTTGTATAGACGGTTAATTGGGAAGTTGTATTTGACAATTGCACGGCCCGGATGTTACATATGTTGTCCAGTGGAGTTAAGCCGGAGTTTTATGTACGAGTTCTCGCCAGGAATTTTGCTATGAGGGTTCTTGATATATCAAAAAGTACTCCAGGTCAAGGCTTGTTTTATTCAACAAGTAGTAAACTTCAAGTGAATGCTTTTGCAGATGTTGATTAGGCCACTTGTAAAGAAACAAGACGTTCAATTACTGGCTTTTGTATATTCATTGGGTTGTCACTGGTTTCTTGGAAGTCAAAGAAGCGACCCTCACCATTACCAGTTCATTACCTTTGGCAGTATCCCGATCTATGGCTGCTGCCATTTGTGAAATCACTTTGTTACTCTACTTGTTGACTGATTAAGGTGTGAAACATGGGGGGTCTAACCTTGCTTTTCTGTGATAATCAAACATTTCTTCGCATTCTTGCCAAATCCGATTAATACTTTATGAATACAAACATATAGAGATCGATTGTCATGTTGTGAGAGAATAGATTCAAGCTGGTATGCTAAAGACACTACATGTTTCATCACATACTCAGCTTACGGAAGTTTTGACTTAAGCTTTGCATCCAAGTCATTTTCGTGTGCTCATAAACAAGATGGTTATACATAAATTGTATTTACAATCTTGAGGGGAGTCTTGATGACTAACCTTTAGGATTAATTGTCTTTTCTTTATTCCTTTTTGGATAAGGCTGTTGGGGTGACACGTGAATGGTGAAGATTCCCCCCTTTTCAGCATGGTTATCTTGTTCTTCACGCTTTGGTTTTTGGGCAATAGAGAATGAAATTTCCTTCTTTATCTCTCGGGCTCCTCTCTTGTGTTTCCATCTCTTTTGATTTCTAATACCCTCGAAGCTTAATGGGACTTGTACTCTCGAAGTAAACCAAGTAGATTATCCAGTATCATCCAATCTGTCACCCGATCTTACATCTCGTTCGATTTAGAGTGTTCCAATTTAATCAATTAGAAGGAAGTCTTAGTGGAATCTAGGGTACCTCCACCCTCCACAACACAACGAGGACTTTCTTGTCCATGTAAATCGGCTTAGTGGACTCATTCCGTTGTCATTATCAAATGCATCAAATCTTGAAGTACTTGATCTGTCACCGAATCAATTTTCTGGTGGGATGGCTATTAATTTTGGAAATCTCCAAAACCTCTCCTAGTTGGGAATGTCTAGCGGTACTTTTGTATGTAAGGAAGTGAGGAAACCCGATAACCTGGGTTTCATCTCCTCCTTGACGGCGCAGCCGATTAAAAATGTTGTCCCGCCATTCGTGATAAAAATTTTGGAGTCTTGCGCCTTGCCCGATTCCTTAAGCTGACCCCTCGACCCAGATCAGTGGCTATCATTCCCAGCAAATCAAGTCTCTGGAAACATTCCAGCAAGCATCGGAAATCTCGTAAACTTGATTGCATTAAATATGCACAGAAATAAATGAGTTGTCATGCGTAATCCCTTTCTCTATTGGAAACTTAACATTGTTGGGTATTTACGGCTAGGAAAATAATTTTTCGAGTATACCTTGACTCTTGAAATTAGCACAACTTGTTATTGTTGCATCTTCAAGGCAATAACATAAGTGTGGCATATCCTAGCGTTATGGGCACATGATCTTGCTTGAATCCACGATTTGGCTAGAAATAATCTCAGTGGTTCACTTCCCTGGGAAGTGGGTAGCTTGAGAAACCTTGTTGAATTAGCCCATTTCGAAACCCGGGTTATACGGCGGTGATATCTCTGCGACCTTAGCGGTATGTATCGAGATGGAAGCAGCCTTTATATGCATGAGAATTCCTTTGATGAGGACATCCCGGAATCGTTGAATTCTCACGAGAGGCTGGAACCGTGATTTTCTCTGAAGCGACGGGTGAAATTCGAGATACTTAGCTCTGTTCCCTTACGGACTTTGAACCTTTCCTCGAATGATTTTGAAATCTGGAAATTTTATAGAGCTCGTAATATGGGTTGAGCTACGTTGAATCAACACTTTAATTCAAATTTTTTTTAAGAAATTGAACTATAAAATTTAATATTAAAAATAAAATGGATCAAATTAGCTCGACTTATTTTTTGACCCATGGCTATGTGGGTTTCTGGGTTGTAGTGTCCAAATTTCTTATTTAATTTTTAAGTAATTAGTTTAATAATTAGAATTTCAAGTTATCTATCAAATTTGATATTTTGGTTATTTTTTTTTTGTAATATAGGGGTTTTAAAAATAATAATTATTATAATATATTATTAATATATTAAACTTTGTTGTTTTAACTATTTTATTTTCAATTTCTAATTGTATGTTTTTAATATAACTTATATGATAATTTAATATTTAAAAAATGTTGTATGAAAATTTATGGAATACATTTGAATTAAATAAATTACAATTTTAATATTGAATATAATTTTATTTATCTCATTAATCTTATTTTAAATATTTATAATTTCATTTTATTTATCCTTTAAATTTTATTCAATCATGTTTTTTTTTTTTTATACAAATAAAGTTGTACTATTTTATAAATTAAATTAAATTTAATAACTAAATTATCGATTTATTTTAAATAAATTTATTTCCATAGACTAGTGTTGATAAAAAATAATGTTATTTTTAAAATAATTAACAAAATTTATATATTTCTTTCTAATATAATTATATCTTTTAATAGGATGAATTTTCAAAGGATATTTCATTATTATAGGATGCATTTTGGAAAAATATTTTATATTCCAAACATAAATGAAATTTATGTCGTTAACATTTTAAATTAATTAATAGATGATGATAACTTTATGAAACCCCTAGAAAATCCTAATTTTCTTAAAAAGGGTAAAATGGTAATTTCGGTCAAAATCCGGAATGTTTCTAGATCTCGGATAACAAAATGGACTCCACCGTTGGAATCGTCTCGCGAAATCCTGCATTCTGGCGTTGAATTCGTCGAGATTAGGGAGCCGGTCGGGTGCCGCGTTTTTTGAGGGATGAAGGTAGTACGGGACCAACTTGGAGCGTTGTGAAATTATGAGTACCGGGAATATACGTGTCGGGGCAGAATGGGTCAAATATGAGCTCAAGTGTGGGGCTCATGCGTGACATGTGGCAACTCTAATTGGAGGAAATCTCAAAGTATTTGGATAAGTGGATAAGGAAATCTTCTCGGCTTGATTAGAAGGTGACAAGTGGCGTGTGAGGGGACGAAAGGAGACATCTTATACTCATTGGGTTGTACGTGCGGTGGGGAGAAGGGAGCGGGTTTCAAGGGTGAGGGTTTTTAGGGAGAAGTACACGCCTGCCACATAATTTGAAACAGTCGGTTGTGGTTTTTCGGTGAGGCGAAGCAAAGTTACTCCCCACGAGGGCTACAGCGTGGAGTGCAGGTTTGAGGAGTTTCGATAAACTCCAGAAGGTAGGGGTTTTCCCCTACTTGATTAACCCCTTGTTTAAGTGTTTTGTTAATGCTTGGTTGATTTGAGGTCGTGAGTGGCCGTTTGATCGGTCCCAAAACTTGGGACCGAAATGTGGAAATTTTTGGAGCCCGTTTTAGATAGTCCACGGACTGTTTGGGCCACTTGTGTGATAATTTATGCAATAAATTATGTTTTGGTGTGTATGAGGCCGGAAATGTCCATTGATATCGGTTTCAAAAAGTGGAACCAATGTTTGATGAGTGGAATTTGCCACAGACGACCCAACTAGCAATTTTGGGACATTAAGCAGTCTGGTTTGCATTGATTGGACTAAAACGTCCTTGTGTTATTTTCCTAAAATATTGCTAAGATGAATGGCTTGATTTGTGTGGAATTTAATATGTTAATGCATGGAATTTGATGTGTTAACATGATGTGGTGATTTAATTTATGTTAATATATGCATGTAAATATATTAGCTTGAGTGGTTTGGAAATGGCATAACGCATTTCATGTGCACCGGGGCACCCTAGGAAATTAGGTGTGAGTGCATGACATGAAAGAAATGAAAAAATGGAACATGATTGTGAAAGGAATTTCGATGGAAGATTTTCCGGAGAATTGAGTTGGGAGATGGTCCAACAGATCACTTCGGATGAGGACCATGGTTGTTTTGGAAAGTTCTCCAGACAAATTCGGCTCGGAGGGTAGTCGATATTTTTCACAGAGGCTTCGGTAGTGTGTTTCGAGAGCAGCTTTTGTTTTGAAAATGGTGTTTTATCATACATGGCTTAGGCAAATGTGAAATTCGGTGAGAACTTCGAGACATGGGATTCGGCATGTAAACATTCAGGGAAATGCAGTCACGTATTTGCTTGGTGTGTGTTTACATTGAATCATTGCATATGCACTTGGAGTGGGGAGTGTCATTTAGGAGTAATTCCACTCTTGGACAATTGCTCACTACGTAGAAGGATCATTATTTCGGTACGGGGAGCGGTGGGAAGAAGCGACAACGACTAAGAGGCCAATTGAGAAAGAAATGGGATTGTAACTTTGTTATTTTTGCCATAACATGTACTAGAATTCTTGATTCTAATATATGTTTGTGTATTAAAGTGATGTATCGACTCTTGAACTATTGGAATATAGTTGGATGTATTTTGATGAGGATGATGTGGTACAAAGTATGGCCATTGTTACTCACGTATGAGTCTCACGATATGAGACACACAGGTATTCCGCGGGTTGACGGGTTGTCAACGAGACACCTCGGTTTTGGGGCGTCACAGCTTAACCACTATCAAGGATGTACATATTTATAATGTGGAATCATTTCTAATATGAAATCACATGTTATTATTGAATATAATGTGAGATAAAGATTAAAGATATATAAGATTTCATTTCATACTTTGGGTTACTTTTTCTAAGTTGTTACTTTATTGTTTTGGTACTATTTAACTAGTTAGTTTAGTACTTTGGTTATAATAGTGTTCTAACATTATTTATTTATTTAAGTTTGTTTACTATTATTATATTATTTAGACTCAATCATTTTATATATTAATTATTATTATATATTTATATTTATTTTATTTGAAGAATGTGAATTTGTAAAAATAATTTTTTTAGTATGGTTTGAGCCGGTCAGGTTTACTAGCTGCAATTAGATGGGATTTTTGAAATGTAAGTGCAATTTCCATTCGCTGGAAATATGTGAGCTCTATGGAAATTTATATCGAGATTCGGTTGCGAGATGCTCTGAGACCGAAGAAAGCGAAAATGTCTCTTGTCCTCAATTAACAATCTCGATAGGAGTTTCGGGAATAATTTTGGTGTCTGTATAATCTTTCTTAGGCTTAAAGCAATGAGGGGAAATGTGGGTACCTTGGGCTGAGACCCGACTCCTCTAGCGGTATTTGACAGAGCCTTAAAAGGAAAGGCGAGGCTTAGAGACCCGAGGCAGCGCGTAGGCCCTCGCGGGTACTTGAGGATTAGGCCAGGACACCCGGCCCCGGCCCGGGGCCGGCCAGATCCTCGCCCGGGCGCTCGGGTATCTCGTATCTAGGCGCCTTTTCCACCTTCCAGTGCTTACTTTCTGGTGACAGCTCTACGACGAAGTTGCCAATCGGCTCTCCACATTACAAGCATGAGTCCATCCATGAGCTGACCACGTAGCCTCTGATATAATCGGAAAGCTCTCTTAGCAGTGGTTCTATCGGGAAGGCAGTTACGTAAAGGGAAGAATAAGTCATCCTTTCCGAAATAAGAGCCACCTTCCCCTAACATTATGGGAAGAAATCGTCCACTCTCCAAAAAAGATGGATCCTCTTTCCTCCCTCCATGCAAAAATGATCTGCAAGGTACGAGATTACGAATCGAGATGATCAACTCCCAAGTTCGAGACTTTGAGAAAAGACTAACTTTGCCATTGGAGAGCGCGGATCACCCTTTGTCGTCTTCTTTTTGTTTGCGGGTTATTGACTAGTGAATGCCCCCGGAGCAATCCGGTGATGACTCTAAGAATTCAAGAGACCCACGATTGGCGTAGGTACGTGGGAAGCAGGGCAAGAGTCTCGGAGGTGGTGCAGAGAGTTTGGGTACGCAGCTGCAGAGTGAGCTCAGTCTCTGGCTTCGGCTATTCCCGAACATCCGCGAACTGATTGTAACACCCAAAATGTACCTAGTAATTTTTCGACATGTTTAGGGTATTTTGTAGCGTAAGTTGAATGTTTTAGGTGAGTTAAATGCGAAACATGGAAAGCAGAGACAGGAAATTTTAAGACACAAGGACGAATATGTAAATTGTCGAGGACTTAAAAGGAAGTCATAAGTTAACAAGAATTGAGGCCAAAATGAAATAAAGGAAACTTGAAATACAAATGGTGAATTTGGAGGACCCGAAAAGCAAATAATGAAACTTAACTTAAAATGGGTTTTGGAAAGCTTCAAACATGGCCTTAACAAATCCATGATTTAAGACCAGGTGTGGTCTCAAGGGAGAATTGAAGGAAGGAGGAGGAAGAAGAAGAAGAGAAGAAGAGGAAGAGGAAGTCGAAGCAAGCCAAGGTATGAACTTTGCAGATTTTTGTATGAACTATGACCTTTATTATGGATTCTATGAGATTTGGCATGGATCTTTGGGTTTGTATGATTGTCTTGCTCCAGGCCTAGGGTTTTGCTAGGGTTTCATCTAAACCCAAGATTATGGAAAGTAAGGTCGGTAAAACCCCATATGGCCTGAGATGGTTATGGAGATCCTCTCTTTTAGGGTTAGTTCATAGTTGAGTGAGAGTCTTTGAGTTAGGGTTTAGAATAAACCCTAAATAATCATCATGTTTGGTTTGTGTATGGGTCATAACCCATATTAGAATGATTTTTGGAGGAATTCATGAAAGAATTTTGAAGAAAGATATGTAATTGAAAGAAGAATTGAGTAAAAATAGAGATTATAAGATGAATTTGGAATGGTTTTGAGGTGTTTATGGAGTATAGGGTTGAATTGGGTATCAAAAATATGGAAAAATGGGAGAAAATACACATTCTGGGCATTTTCGAGGACATGTCTTAGGTACACCTTGAGCGTGTGCCGTTACCATCGAGATGATAATGTCTGGTACATGTTAGAGGTGTCTTGGTACACCTGTTATGTTTTCGATTTCGACCGGGTTTAGTATTTTGGCCATAACACTTACTCATTTCTTATTCGATTTGAGTGATTAGTAGCCATTTAAAATAGACTTCAAGGAAAATCAAACATAAGAAATAGGAATCGTCAAATTAGACTCTAAGTAGCCCCGAAAAATTCACTCAAAGTGAATATGTCTGAAGCCAATTCCTATGAGTTTTAATCATAGAAGTAGTCGAGTTGTTTTAGACATAACTCGAGTTCGATTACTCGGCCCCAGGTGATTCCAGTTAGGAATAGAATCCTTAGCACCTTAAATTTAAAGGAGTATAAAGAACCAGTGTCAAATATGGAACAAAACCTTTGGAAAATAGATATTACCAAACTGTCCATCGGTAAAAATCGGTAAAACGACTAGTTGGCATGAAAATGCCATAACTTTATTTTAGGTGATCAATTGGAATGATTCCAATTTCACAAGAAAAATAGATTCATAGAGGGACAAGAATATGAATGATGTGTGGATAAGGCATCATATCGTACAAGTATCTAAAATGCCATATGGAATAGGCATGAAACACGAATATGAGATGAAACACAGGTGAAACATGAACACATAACGTGGCTAAGAATGCCCTAAATATTCTGTACGGATAAAAATAGATTATATATGACTATTACCACATATAATTGTAAAACTGCCTAAGACCAGTTATTGAATGACATGGCACCTCTATTACGTGGGCAGGCACGTATAGTACTTCGGTACTCTCTGATTAGTGCGACGACACTCGATGTGGCGAGGCACGTATAGTACTGGTACTCTACGATTGACGGCACTCTACGATCGTACTTCGGCACGTAGTATGATGCTCTCGATTGTGCTGGTACTCACGATTAGTGCGATGACCTCTACGTCGGTGCTTGGCACTCTGCTTTGTTCCAGCGACACACCCGGTCTTGTGCGTACCTTGAGTTACTTATTGTGTTGTCAATCTGCTCATTAAGTATTCTTGGTCTAAGCAATCCAACGGTTATATGATAAGACTACGAATCTGCGAGGTAAGAATAAAGAAATGAATATAGAAAAGATCTTAGTAGCCTGGTACCTACGTATTTGTTACGCCAGTACTGTGGGTACTTTTGTGAAATAAAATTTACGTAGTACCTACGGTACTTAGTATCGATAAAATAAATTACAAGATGCAGCCCAAAATAAGTATAAGTCGATGGTACCTCACGAACACACTCAGTATAATGAACATGTGTAGTACTACGGGTACTTTTTGTCTGATATAAGTTAGTAAGATAAGTATAAGTTAGTAAGAACAAGTATAAGTTAAAGTATCTACGTGTAAGATCTGAAATACAGAGTATAAGATTCGAAATACAAAGAATAAGATGCGATATACAAGAATAAGTATAAGTCTGTAGTACCCTCTGGTGCTTTTGTACCGGCCAAATGTTAATAGTATTCTGAATTTATACAATATCTAGAAATACAAAATTAGCTCACATGCTTGTAAGTATAAGTTCCATAGACCGATTATATGTTAGTAATCCAAGAATAAGTCGAAATACAGAATAAGATTCGAGTACAAAGAATAAGCCGTAATACCGATTATAGGCACGTAATCGGATATGCTCTGTAGTACAAGTCTGAGATACAATGTATCTCTGTATAAATATAAGTTCTGACGTACCTACAGTCTTACATTATACGATTAATTTAATGAGTAGGGTACCCCATATAAGCTCTGGATAAGGATAAACTCAATAGTACCTGCGAGTACCCCCGTATATCTTATAAGTCAGTAGTACCTACGGGTACTTTTAATTAATTATAAGTTTGATATAAGTATAAGTACGTATCTTTTGGGACATTTGAATAGAGAGTAGTACTTACAGTGTAAGTATAAAGAATAAGTTCCGCAATACCAGTATGCATTCCGTAATATCTCTGTAGTACCTACGGGTACCTTCGAACAAATGTAATCTTCGTAGTATAAGTATAACTCCTATGGTATAAGTATGAGCTTTGTAGTACCTAAGGGTACCTTGGTATAAGCATAAGCTATGTAACTCCTACGGGAGATCTGAGATAGAAGTATGAGTACGTGATAAGTACCTCGGAGTCACGAGTATGTGTATAGGTCACGATCTTAGTTTATAAGGAACTGAATAGTATAAATGTGTTGCCTGCGGAGATAGAGAGTATAAATATGTATCCTCGGGAGATAAAATATTAGTCATTGAAGTTCGAAGCATATGTCCTTTGGGAGATCGAGATAATTATAAATTACGAGACAAGTATCGGTATAGGATTCAGATATATATATCAATTGGGAGACCCTAAATAAGTATATGTCTGATATAAACATAAGTATGTGTCCTACGGGAGATTGGAATAAGAATAAGTCTGTTATCAGTATAAGATCTGTACAAGTATAAGCTTGAGATAAGTATAAGTACATGCATAAGCTCAACACGAGAAGTCTGCTATAAGTATAAGATCAGAATCTTATAAGATGCGAATCTTTATAAGTTTTGAACCGGAATAAGAATAAGTTTCTTGTAGTATAAGATCCAAATAAGGATAAGTCGCCATAGAGTAATTCTTGAGTAAGTATAAGATTCTTATAAGTATAAGTTCGATATCGTAGATGAGAGATGTCTGAAACTTAAGTTTTGTTACAAGAACATTTATGTTTGTAAATATGTGATATGTACTCTTGAAGATTTTGATGTCTTATTCTTGTTATCACATTGACTGTGTTTACGCCATAAGATATGTTTCCACAAGCGTAAAAAGCAGCACGGTTTTTAATCAGGTGGAGTACGAGGAAGACATACGAAAACATCCGCCTTAGCTAGGCGGCACGGTAGGGTTCCTTGCATGTAGGTTCAGGTGATTTGTAATATGGGACTCAGTTATATGTATATAGAATTTTGATGGACACCATTTCAGTGGTAGTTCTTTTGATTTGTATATAATATTTTGATTCGGTTATAGGATGTGGGCCATACCCACAGATACAAGTTCGGTTTTTAAAAAAAAAAATCGGGTAAGAGTCGATTATATGGTCTCGCGTCCGAAATGCCTAATCGGGTCGTAGGGATTCGGACCCAGTGACACGTCGGAATTCCCACGCCATGACTACCAATCGGCGAACCTAGCCCCCGGTCGGCTCCTTCCTGGCGCCGAGATGGAAGCAAAATAAGAGGAAGCGAGGCCCGGGCGGATGGGTCGGTGCACGAACGAGCGACCCAGGTTGCGAGAGGAAAATGAGCGCCCTGCGAGACCAGGTGGAAGCCCGATGCAGTAGGGCGGTCGCGGGGAACCTCCCAGTTCCCTCCCTTCGAGTCAGGCAAGGTAAAGATCGCGCCGGATGATGTTGATCTGGGCGGATGATATGAGCTATCCCTCGGCGGTTCAGCAGGTGCCGTTCACCATCCCTGACGCCGGAAGGCCCGCTCGAGAAAAAAGGCCACCTCGCCGGTCGGTAGTCCATCGGTGTTGTAGGCGTCGGGTGCGGAGAGGGAACCGACATGGACCCGACAACCTCCGGCTCCTTTGGCTCACCCGATATGTGCTGGCAGTAGGAGCCTCCACCGCGATTACCGTCCATGTACCCACCTTGTAGAGCGCCCCATGCCGTGATTATTCTCCGTGCGTTCGAGACCGCGGGACATGCTCTCCACTCCCCTTGGGCCTTATCACGGACTATGATCCCTCCCCCGCGGTTTTTTCCATACTGCCGCGCCGCCGTATGCGGCGGTTCTTCCGTCAGGTACAATCACATGTTACATTACCCGCAGGCAATGATCCTCGATATGGGATGATCGCTCTATGTAGGTGTTCCCGGCCGACCTTAAGGGCCTGCTTTGCTTTAGTTTCTAAGCTCACGAAGGATCAATAAACACGATCGACCCGAGATATAGGCGCGTTAGTGTCTCGATATTAAGTGCTACATTAGACAAAAGAACATTAAGCTCCATCGGTCCTCTCAGCGGAAGATGAGTCCATCAGGGACTTCACACGAGGTTGAGACAAGTAATCCAGGCGGATTGATGTCCTCTGATATGGATGCGGTCTTGCAAAACGGAAGCTTTGGTAGAGCCACCCCTTTTCTTCCGATCTTTATCCATGGACATGAGGAAGCTATGGAGGAAGCTGTCTTGTGGGCGGATAAATTCTCTGCATTTGGAAGATAATATCGGGCCGCCCTCTGCTTGTTATGATAACCAACCTAGAGCGACAAGCCGGCGCGAGGCCATCCCCGAGTGAAGAAAAGCAGCAGCGAGAGCGGAAGGCGCCTGACGGGCCATCAGAGAAGAAGAAAGGCCCCCGATTCCACACTCTTAACGCCGCTATAATAGGCTCTTGCCCGTACGTCAGGGACCTCCACGATTTTATGTGGCCCCCACCCGATGAGGCGAGTCGGACGGTACCATGAATCCACTACGTCACGATTACCCGCAGGGGACCGTAGCGTGAGACCAAATCCAGCATCGAAACCTCAATTTATGATAGATGATTCGGCGGCCACCTTAGACGGTACTTGAGGAGCGGCACAGGAGTAACAGCTGCTTTACCCGCGTGGTAGGGGCCATTGTAGAAGTGGACATGCTCGAGGACCTCGACCAGGCCATGACTTCATACGGAGGCCGGCCCGGAATGTGATATCAATCGAAACAACGGAGAAGAATGCTCAGGAAAGCCTTGAATTCTGACGAGTGAACACCTCGACAATCGGAGATGTCCCAACGGTTCACGCGCGATGGACGACCTTATATCCTTTCCACTTATTAACCTACGGGTCATCACGCCGCCTTCTGGCCAACCATTATTAGCGTATGTATCAACAATTTTGATGTACACGGGGTTCGTCGATCGAGCGGTCTGACGATCATCCATCGACCTTTAAGCGGATGAGAGGCGGATTGATCATCTCCATTATTTGGTAGGGTTTGTCGAGGTCCAGCGGGCTACTGCTTGTCGGTCGGGGATATCACCTTCTCTATCAAGGTAGGTCTGGTAACTCGGTAAAATCTTGTTTCAGTGAGTGAAGACTTGGGAGCCATACAATGCTATCTTGGGAGCACGGTTGCATGCCATGAAGCGGTACCATCCACATACCACCAAGCGATAAGCTACTGATCAGTGCAGACGAGTTGATCTCGGGGCTTGATTAGCCATCTTGTTAGTGCTATCGACTCTGCTTTGGGAGCGTGCGCTTAAGCCAGAGCTACTCGGTGAACCACTCCTTGAGGACCAGCCCATGATAGCAGTACAGTCATCCAGTCGGCGCCTCGGAGGGATAGAGTCGTTAGTTGATCCCTTAAGCGAAGTGTCCCTCGACGAGTAGGACAATGCATGCATATTAGTACCCTCGTCTCCTGGAAAGGCTGATTACAGGAGTTATATAGTTCAATCTTGATGTATTTGCTTGGACTGTGCGGATATGCACGGGACAAACCCGTTCACACCTGCTAGGCTAAAGCGTGAGCCCTACCTTGGCCGGTCAGACAAAGTGGGACGCTTTCACGGGCTAGCCACTTGGTGCGTCGGATAGGAGTTGATAACCTTGCAATGGATTTATCGGACGGTAAAATACCTGAATGGTGGCCAAAGTGGTGGTTCCCAAGAAGAACGAATGGAAAGTGTGTGGATTACACGGGACCTCGCGGCCTTTGTCGAAGAATGGCTTCCGCACTTGCGTAGATCAGTTGTGGTGCTCGGCGGGGCACGGTATGCTATCCTTCACGGGCGCTTTCTCGGGGATGCCACCGATTCCTATGCACCCAGGATCACGGAAAATGCATCTTTCTCATCACACCCATGGACTATTATTTATAAATGTGATGCCCTTCAGATTAAAGAATGTTAGGGCCACCTATTAGAGGTTGGTAACGAAAATGTTTCGACCCTTACTCGGCAGCTCCATGGAAGTTTATATTGGTAAATGTGGTAAAGTCAACTGGCCTTGATTAGTACACTCATCTCCAACAAGCTCGACCTCCTCTAGAATATGAGTACGAGACTAAAACCCTGAATGTGCCTTCGGGTCAGTCTTGTGATTCCTTGGCTTTTATGGTAACCTGAGAGGAATAGAGGCAAATCTGCACAACTTAAAGCCATCTTGTCAGGCTCCCGGCTCGAAGAGATCAGCAAGTGGCCAGGTCGGTTAGGCGCAGCCGAACTTTATTTCTGATTCAGCGTAAATTGAAACCCTTCTTCACTACCACACAGGAAATTCATTTGAAATTTGAATGGAATGAGAATGCGACCGGACATTAAGTAGCAATCAAGCAATACTGTGAGCCCCGATCCTTGTGAGCTCGAAAGCCGGAGACACACTCTATCTTTACTGTGACCTCGATGTAGCAATCGGCCAGCCTTGTTTAAAGTGTAGGGGATGCGAGAAGTTGAAGTGATGTTCTTTGTTAACAAGTCCTTAGCCGTCTGAACCGGATACACCCACAGCAGACGGCTGGCCTTGGCCTACGAACGGCGCCGAAAGCCGCCCATGCTTCGGGCTCATCTGTTGTGGTGTTGATTGTCTTCGGCTCAGGGCATGATTCACAAGCTGACCATGTCAGGAAGGATAGCTAGTTGGGCGTGGAACTAAGCAGTATGGCATCGATCTGTGGGACTTTTCTGAAAGAAGGGGCAAGTCTTAAAGTGAGCTTCCTTATAGAAATCAGTAGCCTAACACTTGCGGGCCAGAAAGGGCTGTTGGTTTGTGTTGATGGGGCTTCCGGACAATCGAAGTCGGCATCGGTCTATAAGTGCTTCTCCTGGCCCAGGAAAAGTTGAACATGCGGGTTCGTTTAGGCCGGGCGCCTCCAACAGCAGTGAATCACGAAGCCATGATAGCCGGAGTTGAACTTGCCCTCGGCTGTGGTGCCTAGCATTTGTTGATTCGAGGCAGCTCCACGGTAGTTGTAGAGACCGAGAATCAACGCGTAATTTGGATCGAGGAACCCGAGATGGAAAATATGCTTCTCTAGTCAAACAGAGATTATGCACCCTCTCGGCATGGAAACTTGAACATGTCCCCAGGAACTCTAATGAGAGGGTCGATGCCTTAGCCGCTTCTTTGCCAATAAAGGAAACGATATACCTCCTCTACTTATCAGCGAGACTCGTCAAGCAATGCATCTTAAAATAAACCGGATAGAGGCCCACGTCACACGGATGGACCCGTACGGCTCTACATAGCCGCGGAGTACCTAATGACGAGCGAGCTCACCGCATTTGAATTGGAATACCTTTGCAGGTTCTCCTAGTAGATGGGTGATTAGTACCAAGTGCTATTTTGGGCCATCGAGATAGGTTTTGAGTGCTTTTGTAATCATGTCAGTGCTCTGATGGAAGTGTTCGAGGTGTTCTTAGTATCACTTATCAGTTTAGAGGTTATTTTTGGTTGTTTGCGAGGTTTTGTATGAGAGTTCAATGTCGAGACATATGCTGAAACCAAAGCGAAGATTGAACCCACGTTCATCGACCATCGAACATGCAAAATCAAAAGAAAGAATGAAGGCAAAGTGATAAAAAGTTTAGTGCGATATAGGAGCGTGGAAGCCATCACGTGAAGATCGGCAATTCGGGGAATTTCGCTAAGATTGCGAAAATTCGTGGGATTGCGAAAATTCACAATCATAGCGAGAATTTCGCGATCTAGTGAAAATTGTGAATTTTCGCTAGACCCGGGATTCGCTCTACCTTTGTTCTAAGCGAAAAAATCCAGTTTATTTATCACCTAAAAATTCGCTAAGCTAGCGAAATTTAGCTATCGTAAATTTAGCTAGCTAATGAGAAACAAATACCTAATAATTTACTGATTTCGCTATCTCTTCAGTAATTTATTTACTAAGCGAAATTTTGTGCCTAAGCGAAATTATGCACTTCTTGTCATCCTTTTGTAATTAATGCAAGCAGAGCTTCATTTTGGTGTATTACTTCCTTGTCCTTTATTTTAGCCAAAATGTTAGGCTTTGTGTAGTTTCACATAAATGGGTGGCCTATATAAACCCCCATAGTTTTTGTAACAAGAAGAGAAGAACTGGGGAGAGAAATATTTTGGGACAATTTTTATTTCATGTAAATATCTCGCAGCTTCAGTTAGGGTTTGCTTTTCTCTTTTCTCTCTCCTCTTTCTCTCATTTTCTAGGCTACCAAACAACCCTCTTGAGGATGACAACTCAAGAGATGCTTGGATAAGCCTCTTTTCTTTGAAGAGGAAGGTAGCTAGTAAGCTTGGTTGTGGGGCGATTCTGAGGTTGTCCTCATGTGTTAGATACTACCAGTGCGTATTTATGGCTCCCATCTTCTCAAACTAGGGGTTGAATACCCATTTAATGTTATTAATTTGGCCAATACTTACCACTGCTTTGAATCTGATTGCATACTTATTGCTAGATGTATTGTGGTTCTTTAGATGGCCTTCTGAGCCATTGAAATGATGTTGAATGTTAGGGTTTTAAGCGAAAGGCGTAGATGCATGTTACAATGTTGATTTCGAATATATGAGTGATTCTAGGGTTAGGTTTGCTAGTTAAACAAAGATCAGGTTATGGCTTGGACTATAGGTTGCTTGTCATAATGCGGATAAAACGAGGACACTTGTTTGCCCATGTTATCAAGTTGACCTAAATCTTCAAGAATTGCCTCACACATCAACTTTTCGGTCTTCAGATTATTCGATTTTCAAACTACTCCTTATTGTTTTAAACAAATCCAAAAATCAAATAGAAAGCCTTACCTTTTCATACTTATGCAAATCATTCCTGGGATGAAAACCCATCCCACGTCTTCGATACTGGAGCCGCTATCTTTGCGGTAGCCTTGGCTACGGCGTTAGGAGAACAGGATATAAATTTTGTTGATTCCGGCTCA